>JAHWFP010144049.1:61073-75678 GCA_023313725.1 Lithobius niger | reverse complement strand
GGGGTCTATGTTTATTTTGCTTCGCTAGGATACCCGTATCGAAGATGACGTTCTCCCAACGACATCATCTTGTTGTTCTATCTATCTATCTATACATCCAGGGTGTGGTCACTCTCCCCTCGCCTTCCTTCGATTTTTTTCCCCCCTTTCCTGATCCGAACTCGCTTGACCTATCATTTGTTCGGCACTCCAGCAACAGACAAGTCAATCGGCGGGCTTCAAGATCGAGAGGGCACAAAGTCTATTTATTCCGCCAGGTGGTCTTGTGCGATAACCTTTAGAGGGGACTGTGGTCAAGTAAAAATCAAAGTCAGAAAAAGAAAAAAAATGACGAAAGCAGAAAAACGGAAAAAGTATAAGAGAAAAATCAGGTGGCAAAAATAGAAAATCGAATTGTACAATATTTTCTTATCATAGTACACCAGAAGGACCTGTATTCGAAGAGTGAGGTCTTCAGATGGGAGGGTAAGAGCTCGTTTACGCAACGACTCGCTTTTGCATTCTCGCAGCTAGAAGCTAGAAATCATCTGAAATTCCAACATGGCGGCTGTTTTAGCTCTGCCAACTCGCAACGAAACTAGTCTGTACTTGAGTTTAGGAGCGATTGGGAAAATTGCTTCGTCAGGAGGAATTCTCTATCTTATTGTCACGAATTATAAGACTGCAAGCATTTGCTCAAACGACGTCGGATTTAGCTAATCCAGGTAGCGTTGTTACCATGGCAACGATTAATTTGCCATCACGATTAAATTCTAGCTGCGAGATTGCAAAGGCGAGTCGTTCCGTAAAAGCGCCCTAAGACAATGTTCTGCCATCGGACGAAGGTGATTAGTTCGCCGATACTCTTCCTTATAAACTCTATAGTAAAATACACATAGTTCTGAAAAAACAATGGAAGCCAACAATAACAGGAACGGAAATTTTGACCGCAAAGGAAAAGGAAGCAAAATAGGATAACAGCGAAAACCACTGCACTTTGACTGAGATTGACACTAATGACCCCTAGCTAACCTAGCACACCATTAAGCCACAACCCCCCCCCCCTCCCAAGAAAAAACTAAAAAATGGAGATTAGGTTAACTTTTATTATGGATTTATATTCAATTGAGATGATCGGGGGGGGGGGTTAAGGCTTAATGGCGCATCGACATTGAGGTCATTAGCGCCAACCTCAGTCACACGGCAGTGGTCACGGTTGCCACTGCGCCACTCATTATAGAAATGTTAAACAGACACCAAATCTAGATCTCAATATACATCTGTAACTCTTGAAAAAATTTTAAAATCTCGGACAGGAGGATAGCGACGATTGTTCGAAGTTACTGCATTATTAAAAACGGTTAATTTTAATTTTACGCTGTAAAATCGATGCAAACTCAAACAAGAGGCTGCAGCGACTACCTAGTCACAACCGGTCTTCTTTACACTTCTGCCACTTGTCGGCCACGTCCGCTTCATACTTCCGGTTGTTATTTTTTTTTTATAATTCCTTTCAACTAATTTTTGGACGCTGAATGTAATGGTGAAGACCGTTTGTCTCTATCTGATAGCGTTCCATAGATTATTGGCTCACTTCCCGGCCACTTATGGACCACTTCCGCTTCATACTTCCAGTTTTTTTTTTTTTTTTAAATTCTTCTAACTTTTTGGACGCTCGATCTAATGGTGAAAACAGTTTACCTCTATTTGGTTTGGGCCTCGAAAAACGGTTCAGTTCGAGGCTCAGGCAGTCTAATATTTAATTACAAAAGCCAATGAAAACAGGTTTGCAGTGAAGAACATCCATCCAAAACCAAAACTGGCAGAAAAACCCGCCAAGTTTCCAAAAACGGTCGGTCTTTGAAGGTAGTGATATCATTCCACCAGGGAAAGGCCGCCAAGGTTAATCCTATTAGCCAAGTTAATCGCACATACTAATAGTCGAAAGTTAAATGAAAACTAGCAAACTTCAAGTATTATTCGGTGCAATTAACTTGGCTAATAGGATTAACCTTGGCGGCCTTTCCCTGGTGGATGATATCACTACCTTCAAAGGCCGACCGTTTTTGGAAACTTGGCGGGTTGTTCTACCAGTTTTGGGTGGATATCACAACTTTCATAGGACTGTGAACGTACATAAGGTTACACCGTCTGTTTAAGATGCTTCAATCCCATTTTTGCACACACTGACTAACAATCGCTGATTTCGTTCGCTTCGCTTACTCAATCAGCGCATCCCCTTCCGTTTTTTTTTTTATCCCTGCAACTTCCCCTTAATTGAAATTGTGCTGGGAGGCGCCACCAATTTACGTGAATGTTCTTTCTGGAAGGATAGATAGGACTGAACGAGACAAACCAGACAAATTTGCACAAACAAACAGGGGCAGGGTGGTGCGCGTTGCACATCTTTGTTGCATGCAACCTTGGCGACGCCCTTACTGCGCCACTTCCTTCAGCCAAACTTAACACCCGTAAATAATAATGTCGTCGAGACGGGTGATGCTGATACCTGTGAGTGGTGGTAAGTATTTCCAATTTGGAACACACGCTGCGTCGCGCTCAGCAGGTTCCCTTCTTCCCCCCTCCAGGCGGAAACCCACTCTATGGTTTGATAGTTGTCCATCTAGATCTGATAAATAACCGGCTTCTATACCAAAAGAAAGAAACAAGACGTCTCGCTTTGTTTATTAGCTACTCTTGGCACGTTCTTAAACCCATTGTAAACATTATCAGCTTTGCTATTGCAATTCAACTCTAGGGCATATGCCTCCTATCTCAGTCTTGTATTTTTTTTAATCCTATTTTCCTCCCTCTAGTTTTATAGACGGAGATGCTCGTTCCATTCATGGATTATTGGTGTAACGTGACCTTACTCCAATTACGTGCGAGGTTACCGTTTTTATTTCGTTTCTCTATCGAGATTTCGTGCTGAAAATCCACACAGAGCTCGACACGCAGAAGAAAGTTTTTATACGTGCTACGAAGTACGATAAGGTTAAATGAGATGTGGTATTTCATCACATGTGACCTACTGAATACAACTTATATTACAGGACGGAAAGCCAGAGAAATACAGATACTAAACCTATTACCCATGCTTTTTTGGACTGGAATGGTCATACTAATTGAGCGGTAAATTGAACCCTCGACCTTTGAGAACAATGGCCAAACAGCATACTGACACAACATACAAGTATGGTGGCATAATGGCTAAGCGGTTCGGATTCGAAAAATGGTTCAATTCCAGGATCAGGCAGACTTATTAGGTTTTTTGCATATGTATATTTTTTATACTTTCAGACCATAGCTTGGCTAGTTTCTGTGAACATCAAGCTGGGTATTAGTGGACATCAGTGTTCCCTTCTTTGACCTTTGCAATCATTGCAAGATATTATTATAAGTGATTCTACGATTCTTTTTAACTTGCATTTAACACGGAAATAAACAATCGAGTTATGTTTTTAACGATCTAGGATCAGTTGCATCCCTAGATATACCAACGCATTTGCGGACTGAGCCATGTTAATAAGGAATGTAAATCGTTAATAAAATGCTTCACAGGTTTCGGTTCACTTTGTACTTCAAATGTTAGCCAAGTTGAACGTTGTATTCCATCACCATTACAGCAGAAGTTCAATAGATCAGAGACATTTCCCTCCATATTGGCACCAGTATGGGTTTTGGAGGGCATAACTACAAGGTGCACTACGTAAAAATGGAGGGAAAAACAACGGAAGAGCGGATTTCTTAGGCTTAAAATAACGTTGTTTTCTCCAACAACAAAAATCGCGCGTTTTAGGTCTAAGAAATCACTCTTCACAGCATCGGCTTCAGTATGACGCCCTTCTGTTTCTCTCTGCAGTGCCCCTTGCAGCTAACCCATTAAGGCTCCAGCATAGAGTTATATGCAATAATACTACGTCGAGTCACTGCTCTATTCTAGCCGTTCAATTCTAAGAAAACTTCGTATGCGCTTCAGTTGATGCCTATAATAGTTGTAGGCTACAATACTACAATACAATATACATTGCAGACACTCGTACTAGGATAAGTTTGCGTAACATTCTTCTCGTCGCCAATCACAGTTGATCTCAACCTTCAATCCATAGTTACGTTTCGTTTTTGTGATCCAAAACCAGGTGTTTGTTCCGTCTTTTTTTTTCTCGCAGCAACTACAGCCTCACCTGCTCTATAGCTGTCATTTGGCTTGCGTTCGGCCTCCACGAGGGTGGGATGAGGAAGGGAGGAAGGGGGGGGGGGCAGAAAGAGGTCTTTGAGACACCCATAAATCTGCTCACGCTCGAGACGGGATGAGGGCGCCCTTTGGCCCCTTGGGCGTATGGACGAGACGCAAAACAGGCTGACCCGCCCTGATTGTTGGACTAGAAGGATTGTTGTATGGGCGAAGGTAAGTAGATAGATAGATAGTAGAATTCCTTCCCTGGGAAGTTCAAACGAGAGAGAGTTGACATTTTGAGACCTGGAGATAAGTTCAAACATGCAGCCACCTTCACCTCCATTAATCATCAGCACTATGCCTTGTTGTTGTATAATGGCCTATACCGCCTTGCAAACATGCTGTACAGCGTTACTTAGCTTTAAACCCACCTCCGCGTCCTTGACAGCATGATATGTGTTTGCACGCTTAATTACGCCAAATTGGTCGAGACAGTGGAATATGAGACAAAGGTGGATGACTGGGTGGGATCACCCTCTTTCAACACGGATGTCTTATTGGCGGCGCGAAACAGTATCGTGTTGTTGTACGTGGTCGTGGTGGAGGGGAGGTGCGGGTCTCCACACTAGATGCCTGGTTAATCACCCAGAGCATGTAGGATAAGAAAGGGATGGAAAAGAAACTTACGCGAACGCATCGGTAACCTTTTCGATCAAAGGAGGACGCGGCGGAAGTAGATAGCAATGCGCCTGCGCTGTAGTGTGTTTATTAATATCAACTGGGTGCGCACCTACTGAGCGCTTCATCTGTACACGCAAAATCGATGTAAATGGACGATTATGAGCGCATTTTCACGCAATAAACTTAGGCGTTAATAACGCACACTGCACAGGTTACATCGTTCAAATTAGTACGGGGCCATACTTCAATTCTTTCTGCAAACGTCCGTTCAGGTAACGTATCAAACCACAAAATCAATAACTACCGTTTACTGGTTTAAAAAATGGTTGTTAGCTTTGACATACGGAGAACGAATTAGTTGCACTGCTGTGATGTTACTGCTTACAGCATCGTTTTCGGGTAGTTTACATAGAACCTCCATCATCGCAAATCGTGTCGGCCACACAATGAATGACAACACTTCTATCAAAAATACACTATTCAGTTGCTTACAACGAATTAGTAGCTACGCAGTTAATAGCGATTGAAGAATTCAGCTAAAAAAGCGACGAATCAAGATGGCGGAGCTCACTTCCCGTTAGTGTGCCGGGTTGCCATGGGAACGTTAAAGAGTGCGTTGATGCAGAACAGGCAGTTTCTTTTCCATTCCCACCCCTTTTTTCTCCCATTTCTAGACACACTCGACCTGCGTATTTCAACAACATGCTTAAAAGCATGGATTTTAAAATTTTCGTGTTATTAATGACCACGAGAATTGTTCGCTTAAAGGAAGCGGAAAACAAGCCAAACACCGAACATACATACACTAGAAATAACGTTTCCTCGGATCGGTATGACTAGGATTCAGACCGGTAACCCAATCCGTCCCCCGGATCAACGACATAACGCCTTTATCGATATGGTCGTTCATCACGCGTTACTTCAGGCATTACATCAGTGATCTCGAGACGGATTGGGTTGCCAGTTCGAATCCGGGTCATGCCACTCCGACGAAACATAAAAGTGTCCTACTGTACCACGATATTTCTAGTGTTATGGTTTTCGCTGTTTGGTCTGTTTTCCCCTTTCCTTTATATAATTTTCAACGATTTGTGCATGTTTAGTTAATTTATAATCTCTAGATTTAAAATCCCATACAATCGAGATGGCTCCGACACCAACATTTTAGTTTATTTCGATGCTTAACACGAAGTAGAAGAAGTCAACAAGATGGTAATGTTATCCGACTAACGAGGACTTTAATCGTCCTTTAATTTCTTTGTTTTTGTGAACAAGACCCCAGAACTGGTTTGAGGGCAGAAGATTAAAGTATTTATGCTAAATCACCTTGAGGTTGGTTCGCTTGCCCTGTCAGGGGTAACTTTTATTGAATCACCTACAACTACAAAATAATTTCAGTAGGAAGAGCAATTACCATTGTGGCAGCCGTGAAGTAGTATAACACAGCTGTGTGGTTAAGTTAAGATGGTGGGGTGAAGGTGATGGGGGATTGAGTCTTAATGGCGCGTCGACAGCAAGGTCATTTAGCGCCAACTTCAGTCACAGTGCAGTGGTCAGAGATGTCACTGCGCCACATATTACGGAGATGTTAATCGAACCCCAGATCCAGATCTTATTATATATCAGTAGGTCTTCTGTAGAAATTAAAAACTCCCGACAGAGGACAGACTCGTCGCCCAATTCACACGCCATGTGTCACGCGGAAGGTGGGAACGGCCACGGACACCATCAAGATGGTGACAATCAACAAGAACTTCACCAACAATGAGTAGCCAGCGACACCAATGACATTCAAGATGGATAAGTCCACTACCTCAAAAGGAAGCAATGATTGCAATGATTGACTGGCAAGGTGGTTTGACGGTACAGCTATCTCATAAGCCTGAGGTCCGGGTACGAGATTGATCTCGCCCCCACCCCTCCTGGAATTATCAGAAAGAAAAGAGCCATATGACACCCTGATTCTCGGTGTCGATTGCGGCATGATAAAGATCCTTGGAATTTCCGATTGAAATTACCTAGCAAAATCGGCCGTCTCGCCTTCTGTCGACATGAATTAGGCAGGGTGCGTGCGCACCTCCAGTCACTAAGTTGTATTTACCTACCATCAATGGTTTTGTCGGGGATTTTGGCGGATTTGGCTTTTTTTACGGCGGTAGTCTGATGCATCGTGGTGTTTTGCCCACGTTGGATTGCCGAATTGCCTCCCTCCCCTTCGTTTCCCCCTCCACGTTCTTGGGTTGTTCGACATGCCTGCAACTGCTTATCTCGGTCGGCCTTTTGTTTTCGAAATGGTTTGTATTTAGATGAGTTCTGTTTTCTTTTTTGATTTTTGTGTTTCTATGGCGCTCCTGGTATGGCATTTTCTTATTTACATATACCGCATATCACTAATCACTGTAGCTTATGGTGATAAAATCCAAGGCCGTTTCAAGGCCCTGACAATAAAAATTCTCATTTTCAAGGCTTTTTCCAGCCTTGAATTTTTTTTTTCAGATTTTAAGCTTTTTCAAGGAATCCAACCCTGCCAAAATGTTTACAATATGTGTCCTGCCTATGAGCAGCGTCGTCAAAGTGTTTTTGCAAAGGAAATCTTCATATCCCAAGCCTGTCTTTAATCATTATGATTAATTCCGATATCCGTCGAAAAAGTAAATAGGAAGAAGCCTGTTTTCTTCTTTTTATTTTTTTTATTTATTTTTATTTTTTTATTTCTGCAGTAGTAGTGAGAAGCTTGTTGCCGACTTGACCTTGCGAGACCTTCTGTAATTCATGGATGCGATGGTTTAAATATTTAATGACTTTTGCTGACGCTTTCTCATGACGAGGAAGGCCTCTTGCAAGAGGAAATATTACTCGCTTCCTTCTTCTTCATTTGACCCCAACTCCAGAGGTCGGGATCTTTCATTTATTAATTTTCTTTTTCAACCCGTGTGATCTTTCGAGTTGTTGGCTTGTGACCAAACAGTTGTAACCATCTTCATCGGATGACTAATGCTGTCATCATGCCACGCCATGATTCATTGGTCTGTAGAGGAAACGGTAGATATTTTTGCTGCCTTCCACGATTGTTATCTCCTATTTTGTTTAATATTGGACACTTTGTCACCGACTTTTTTAAAAATCGAAAATGTTCATAAGCAATACAGACCCCCAAAAGCAGAATTTTCTGCCACTGCCTGCGATACCTATTGTCGGAAAACTGATAAAAAGGCGACTAAGTTGAAAATGGTTCGGCCTCTCAACGGAGTGATATGAAATTAAAATATTATAAAAATTACCACTCAAGCTATTGTTGCGTAGCACTTTATTACACATCTGCAGGCTAGTTGAGTTGAGTCTGATACACAATTTTAACAAAGAAGAGATATAATATCAAAAACCAAAACTGGTAAAAGGGAACGCCAAGTTCCCAATGGTTCTGCCATTCAAATAAGTGATATCAACACACCAAAACATTCGCCAACTTAATCGCACCGAATAATACTTTGGACGTAAAAGGAAAACATGAACATTGCTACCTAAAATAGCAACGCACTAGTTTTCATTTAACCTTCGAACTATTATAGTCGGTGCGATTAACTTGGCGAATGTTTTGGTGTGTTGATATCACTCATTTGAAGGGCAGAACCATTCGGAACTTGGCGGTCCCTTTTACCAGTTTTGGTTTTTGATAAGATACAATAGAGGACCCCAGAAGCAGAACTTTCCGCCACTGTCTGCGACACCAATTGTCGGGAAAATTGTCGAGAAATACAGTCTGCATTTAATCTCTTTTTATCATATAGTTTCCCACATGTTTATTAGTTTTTAGTGAATAACTTTTTAGGGCTTTCCCCTATTGACCTGGCTACTCCACCAATGGAAAGGTCTCGTCGAGACGATTAAAATGGTGTATTGGAATGTCAAAATCGGTCGAAAATCGGACAAAACGGCATAAATTTGTCCAAAATTTGTCCCTGTTGGACTTCAACTGTCCGCATATACCGTCGCGCTGATTGAGCTATGGGAATGCAGGCTGTATCACTTCGCTAAAAATTACAAATTATGAATTCCTGTAGAGACAATGCTACTCATTGGCCACGAGATGGTGTATGTGGAACAGCATCAATAAGACGAAACGCTGTTCGTTGTCTAGTCGTGAGTGGACATTTTGCTTTTCCCCCGCTGGAGATGGCTGCCGCATTGTCAAGCAGGAGCTTCTCCCGCTTGAAATCAGCCGGTCATGTGACATCAATCTCAACGATTACGATTGTTAAATCTAGAGTAATTAATTACGGACTTGATGTGTTAACAAGGGGCGTCGGACGAAAGTCTAACTGGAAAATCGTCTAATGGAATAATTGTCTAATACCTGCTAAATAAAAAATCTGGAGAATCATCTAATCGGCATTATCGAATAACGGATAATCGTACAATGGATAATCGTCTAACTGGACAATAAGATGGCAGCGGTTTCTGATGTTATATCTATAGCCGCACTGAGCGCGGCAAGGGACGTAAGACGATTTTCCATTATAAGTATTTCGCGTTAGAAGATTATCCGTTATATTATGATACGGTCTTCCAATTACGCGATTTTCCAGTTAAATCTACTTGTTAAAGTCTACTTAAATCCGGTGATTATCATACTGAAGATTCGATTATAAACAAACACCCGTCGTAGCATCCGAGGCATGCAGTGAAGACCATGTATGGTCATCTTGACGGGAAAAAAAGCCAGGAAACGTACCCATGTTTTCCTGGCCGCACGAAGACATATGGCATTCTTTTTCGCCTACATGGCCGCACACTGGTGTTCACTGCAGCCCCCCCTCCCCCCATGGGTGTTTGTTTACATCCATCTTAAGGAAAATTGGAAATTAGCCAACAGCGAAAATCATACACTAGAAATAACGTAGTTCAGTAAGCCACCTTTATGCCCTAACGTTTCGTCGGAGGTGCAAGTGATCTGGGGGCGAACTGGGTAGCCGATTCGAATCCGGGTCATGCTACTCCGGCGAGACGTAAGTGCATAAAGGTGACTTACTGAACTACATTATTTCTAGTGTACGATTTTCGTTGTTGGCTATTTCCAATTTTTCCTTAATATTATTTCCTGCGATTTATATCTATTTATTTGTATACATCTTCTCACCGAAGCTTCATTTTTCTTCAAGATGCGCTGTTGTTTCAAACATTCATTAGTACCTTTCGGAGGATAGTGAAGAAAAAACAGTTTTTTTTTAAATTTGTATTTAATTGTTTTAACGTCGTTTTGCAAATCGAACTTTTACACGGATGCCTGACAGTGTTGGTCAAGCCAAAGGTCAATATTTTACTGAATTTTTCCTGACCTCTCCATACACCAATACGGTATCGACCCCGACAAACACCAATAATACCTGCCAATAGAGCAGTGACCTGTGACGTCACAGTTTGCTGCGGTACTGTCATCATGTAGCCGTGGAGCCCGACATCTGGCTAGATTGGTGGGGAACACTTGGTGGGGAAGACGGCTTGGCTTTCCGCCATTTTGTTATTTTGGCTTGTTTCGTGCCATCAGCGCTGGTGTCATGTTTATCCATCAAGATGGTTAACGATTGTCGGATTTCTGGTTGCGTCAACAAAAGAGGAGTAGAGGGTTCGAACCATGTCCTTGTTTAGATTTCTAGCGAATTCCTTCCTCCATGGCTAAACCAAGTAACATCGTCTGCTTGCTTCATACGCGATTATTTACCCCATCACTATAAGATGGCGGCACGCGTTGTTCGGTTGCCATGAGCAACGGACAACGATGACGGTGCTCTATACCAATGTCCTTCGGTCAAACGTTTCTTTTTCGTGGTAAGACTCCCTCCTCCAACCTTTCAAGAGGACATTTCCAGTTCAAGGTTCCCTACGAACCCTCCAACTCTTCCTTCCGTCCATTAGATTTTAGACCCCAGAAAGAACAACTATAATCTTTAGGTGGCCGGTCGGATGACACCGAGATGTTATTACACTACGTGCTTTTATACTCATGCCCAAGAACTTTCTCACCAATTTATTCCTTAAGCTGACACTCATCCCGTTCCCAGCAGCTGCCCAGTCTAGCTAAAAGGCAATGATAAAAAAAAAAGTGGAATACAAGAAAGAATAAAAAAAAAACACACATTGCATTCATTCGACCTTGTCATTATTAAGGAGGCAAAAAGGCGAGCACTTTTCCTTGCTCCTCCGCCTATCAGTGTATCAAGAAGTAGGGTGCGGCTGCACCTTGGCGATGCCGGGGCATGGGAGATGTCCGGCGGGGGAAGGAGTGGACCCCATCTGCATACGACCCCGCGACCCCGTCACGCCCTCAGACCCCGGCCAGGCCCAAATGCTTCGGGCCATGCCCTAAGACAAGACTCGGCGTCTTTTTGCTACCCAATCGCAATCTACGATTCTTCACCCACTGACATCTTGATACCGTCGAAGAAATTGTTGAATGAGGACTGTTCACGACTGACGTCACTATGGCTGCAGTGACACAGCTCCCAATTTGTCGTTTTTAATACCTTGAACACGCGATGGCTTCTGTACATGAAATGAAGGGCGAAATCACCGAGATCAACCGTTAGTTTAGCAACAGATTTATGTTAATTTGTAATTCGTAACTTCAAGCATCATAAATTTGTTAACGCTCGCATCGGTTAAAGAAGGAGTGCCACCATCAAGAATCGTTCCATTCTACTGTGGCTCCATCTAGGACCTAACGAATGGACAGTCTGCAGGACCGCAATAAGGAAAGACTGTCACTCCTTGAGCCCTAGCCACGTACCCAGATGAGGCATTTTAAATGTAAATAGGTCAGATCAGATTCGATCGTGCATCCTCTAGGCTCAGTGAAGTCTTGACCAATAGGCTACGGTTTGTTCGCACCGCTTGGGGAACCTCTACAAATCTCGCACTTTGCGTTTGAACGCAGTTTCTTCCGTTGACGACCAACTAGTAAATGCTGGTGGTCAAGGGTTGTTAAAGCAGGAAACGTGTGATTACCCCGAAGGCAGAAAGGGGTGCGACGTGCGACTATGTCGCAGATAATCTGGCACAGACGCAGACAAAAGTGCCGTTTTGACCAAATTTCTGCCTTTTCGTCAATTTTTGACCGATTTGGACAGCCCAATACACCATTTTAACCGTCTCGACGAGGCCTTTCCGTTGGTGGAAGATCCAGATCAATGGAATAAAGCAGTGAAAAGTTATTTAGTAAAAACCAAAAAATTTGTGGTAACCACACGGGAAAAAAAAAACAGATTAGCTGCAGATAATTTTTCCCGACAGTTGATGTCGCAGACAGTGGCAGAAAATTCTGCTTCTGGGGTGGTTACCCTCCTGAAAGGTGGGTTGGCGCTGCAGCATCTAGCCCTACTAAGTTCTATCTGGCTGCAAGCCAAGGAATGCACAAAGCAATACCTTTCAACACAACAAACAAGCCACGTGCCTCCTTAGTTATTGAGTAAAAATGTGTGACGTCCTCGTGCACCTGGGAGCAACTGTAAAGATTAACGATATTGCAGTCACTAGATGGCGCCAGGGTATTTTCATTATATTCTACCGTGGCCATCTGGTGGCATTATTATCGTTAATAGCGCCCGCCTTTACAGCTTGCTTCCTGGTGAACGAGGGACGTATCACATTTTTACTCAATAATTCAGAAGGCTCGTGGTTTGTTTGTTATGTTAAAAGATATTTCTTTGTGCATTCTTTTGCGGGCTGCAAACAAGCGTTAGACAGAACTAGATAGCGCTAGATGGTGCTGGATGTTGCAAGCTTTCGTTTGGTGGCAGCCCGCCTTTAAACTAATACAACGACTTCAAGAAGACATTTGTTCAACGATTAGTCCATTTCGTCTTCCTGAACTGATGTAAAAAACCCCCTTTTTCATCCTCACCAACATTTTGGAGATTTGATGCAGTACCAGCCAAAGCCATTAGTGCTAGAATATGAAAGGGACAATAATATGCTTGGTACAATCAAAAATTTCGAGGATCTTTTTACATGCCACAGACGACGTGAGCACGACGCATGACAGGGCCCCGGCTACTTTTCTCGAAAATCCTAGGGATGATCGAGGTCAGGTTCGAACTTAAGACTTTTGGCACATGAGGTAGTGATGTTAAACATCTGGCCACCTTGTCGTACCCTCGCCAATACTAACTACGTAGGCCCACTTGTTTTTTTTATTTTTTTTTTATGTCACGCGCAAGCCTACTTTGGATCTACTCTCAGTTTGTACCAAATTATTATTATTCTTGAGCGGCAAGGAGTCACGATCCCATTCGTGATCGCCGTCACCGTCACCTAATTCACATTTGTAGTAGCAACACTGGATCAGAGACAGTGCTATATCTGTGTACCTCATTCTAAATTATGACCGTTTACCATTGATTTACTTGTGATCGTTGTTTTTAAAATCAAAATATGCTACGAAAATGGAAAAAAATGTAAGCCAATAGATCATTGATTAAAATTTGTAAGATTCTTGCATAAAAAACTATAGTGCGATAGAAAAGTAAGAAACCCTGCAGCCTACCAGACTTATCAAGTTGTTACGCATGCACACTTCGTCCGAAACCTTAGCAGTTTGATATGCAATATTAATACCGTAAGCGAACGAGGACTAATACCAACAGCAAGTTCTGATTGGCTGTTGTGTTCCTACGTCATCTGCTTTTCCAATCAAAACGGACGATACACAGGCGATCGTCTAACAGCTCGCGCCTGACATAGGAACATGAGCGCCATCTCGAAACATAATTGGAAACCACGAGGGAGAAGTGCAAGACCAACTGAGACTGAATAGTGGCACTCATTAACTTAGTAATCATGTATTCGCAACGCAGCGAGAAATGGAAAACTAGGAGAGAGGTCTGAAAAAACGGCTGACAATGTGAATTCATACACGAACTATCCATTCTCTGACACGTAGTGAAGGATGTTGCCCACCAAGAGGTGAGGGGAGTACGGGTGGGGGGATACTTGATACAAGATTTATCGAGAACATGCCGTTATCAGGTAGTTACACAAATTGTTCTCTAGTTGTTGTTACTGTTCGTGTTCCTATTTTCTCACTCATTCTCAAAAAGAAAAACGAAAAGTTGTCCAAGTTTGAAAACGACACACGAAATAACGGAATATGGTCGTCAGCCTAAATATTTAATTAGCGCATTCAGAAACCATCGGTAGGAAGATGGTAAGGGTTGTTACTTGATTCTAACGACAATCAAAGGCTTAATTTCAGAGGTACAATTCACACCTAATAACAAAGACGAGTTAGCTCGGAAACCGCGACGTTGTTGCGTAAGCGTGCAAATGCCACCTCCAAAGAGCCGTGTCGCTCGACCTTTGCTCTTGTCCAGTTCGACCTTCCCTGGCCCCGATGTCTTTCAAACGCGATGACCTACGAAATGGGTCCTTGTGAGTCCAGCATTGAGGCTCTGAAGGGCGGCGGCCAGACCGTGTCTAAAGTGACAAGGGCTGTTGTAGAGTTGACGCCTCTGTTGACAGCCTCCTACGACCTTTGTCCGGGTGTTGCCCGGCAGGGTGTCCAGTGAATGGACACACACAGCGACCGGTTTGTGTCACCGTCGAGTTGGGCCTCGCACTCTACAAGCTGTATAGGAAACAGACGCAATTGGAGCAACCCAAACACGATTGGGCGGATCCCACAAACTCTCGATGTCCAGCAGAGTATACATCGAGTAGTTGTAAAAGGGTTTAAGGGTCGATGTTCCTTTAAAATAAAGAAAGGAGTGAAGATAG
>JAHWFP010144049.1:19806-52621 GCA_023313725.1 Lithobius niger | reverse complement strand
GGTCCCCCCCCCCCCCTTCTTTTTGCTGTTGGTAGTTCGACCCACTTATTCTGGTTGGAACATTTCCCCAACACCGACAGTGAATCTTTCACCCCCCCCCAACCACCCCGACTTCAGTCCTGAGGCTAAGACAACAAATCAGCCAACAACCACAAATTTGGATGGGAGGGGGCAAATTTGCGTTCGCGTTTGGTGTATCCAAATTACGTGTGGTCGGCGGTAAGTGCTGGGGTCGGGGCAGGAGTTGTCTTTTCTTTCTTTTTTAGTTTCGATTAACTTCTTCTGTTTCTCGGAAGGCCAGTCTTTAATGAAGCAGGCTGTTTGCTTCGTTTACCCTAATCTTATGATTAATTTCTTTATTTATGCGAGGTCACTTTAATTTTAAGGCCTTCTTATGTATGCAGCCTGTAACAAGTCATTCGTGGGGCATTACAGGCCCTCTAGGAGGGGGAGGGGACGACGAATCACGCCGCCACTGCCGCGAAAAAAAGTAGATGCTCACCGCCACCGAAGAATGTGTTATCGGCGCACACCTATGAATAATCCAAGCTAAGGCCAGGTCCGCCAGCTTTAGTCGTTGGATTCAGCGGAAAACCCTCCTTGAAGAGCCGATTATTACGATGCTTTTAACAATGACGTCACACAGAGGGATCAGAAAATTCATCGCGCATTTAAGAACAATGATGCTGAGCTGTTCGGAGAGTTTATAAGGGTTATTAAAAAACGATGGTTAGAACGTACCGCGTGTCTCAAAAGTCACTTGGCACAAGGGAGTAGGTGTATGTCCACCACGGACTGCAACACAATGTTCACTTCAGCAACGCAGTTCATCTTTGTTGACTGTAAGGACTGCGTAGGCAGGGCGCGCAATCATCCCCCTCCCCTCCAAACGGAAGGTTGGAACAAATCAGACGACGAAAAAGCGCAACCAAGAATTTTTTGTTTACACTTTGTTAGCCTTTTCTGTCGTTTATAACGAACAACCTGATGCGCCAAAAAAAAATGGTTCATTATACAGAGAGTTCTTAATATTAGAAGGTTCATTTCCAGCGAATTGTGAGCGTAGTGACAACAAAGTTCCCTATGCAGAATGTAAAAACCCGACAAATAAAATCGAAGTGCATACTGCTTTCCGATTGTACTGCGAGGACAGTGTGCATATTATTCGGTAAAAAAAAAAAAGTTTCAATTCAGGCCGGTTGGTTAAGGTTTTCCTTTTTCGTCGTCTGCTGAATTCATTGATTTCTTGAACGACACAATGTTTTGTAAATTAGTTCCTTATAAGGACGGTTTTTAGTATGTGAAAAGACCTATAAGCACTGAAAAGGGGTTCTTTGTACGGAACTATTCGTTATACAGAGGTTCTTTATAAAGAGGTGTTCCTTATTTGAAGCTTTCTTATATCGTGGGTCTACTGCATGTACAACAATAAACGTAGCTTAGCAACCCTTACATGCGAGCCCAGTCTGCCCTCTTATTCCAAGTTGTCGACGCGCCATTAAGCCTCAATTCCCCCCCCCCCCTCTTTTTCCCTCCAAAAATTCTTTTAAAAAATACTAAAAAGAGTAACACTGTCGAAGAAATAGCGATTATTGACGCGATACAAATATTTGTGAAAATGGACTTTTTAGAAGACAAACTTATCGTAAATGCAGAAACTACGGATTTATATGGGAAGCTTTAGCATTCTTCCTCCCCTCCCTCCCCTTTCAAAATCTTATAAACATGGAATGATGCTGAACCTATAGTTTCCCAGACCCGGACCACTCATTGTGACTGAGGATGGCGCTAATGACCTAGCTGTCGACTCACCATTAAGCATTAATCTCCCCCGCTATAGTTTAAGTATATAGATTATTTTTCTCAAACACTCGTTGTAGTCACTGATTGATAAAAAAAAAAAAACACCTCGAACAAGAGCTGGGTGTTATTTTCGGTTCGGAATACAAACTCGTAATCGAGAAAATTATCAGTATTAAACCAAGTTCTTGTAGTGTTACTATAGCGGTAACAGCAACCTGACAGAGAGGAGTTCGAATCGTTCATATTTTTGTTTGTTTTGCTGTTACCTCGTTCGGTGAAGCCCACATTTACTTTATTGTAGCTGTATTCATCTTAACATCCATTTCAATATCGCAAAAACCCTTTTATTTTTCTATTTTTTTTTTATTATTTTAGTTTGTCAGGCTATCTTCGTTAATTAATTAATTACGAGCAGCGTCACAAAAAGACAAGCCCGACTTAATTAACAGATTCTTTTATTATTCCAGCTGGCCGTGAAGTAATTGCCGCCTATGCCCGCCCACCCGCACTCACACACATCCTATAGCCCTTTTCCAATTCCAACACACCAGGCACTGTAAAGCTAACAAAACGCTAACTACTAGAAAAGAAGGCTAGTTTGTTTATTAGAAAAACGACGAGCTAATTATTTTCTAACCTGAGACCTTTTACGACACGCCTCAGGACAGCACAAAAACCTTTTCTTCCTCCACCTCCCGCCCTGCCCCACCACCACCTCCCAACTCCCATTCCTCCCTCCACACACACATGCATACACGTCTCTGCATTATTTTATTTGTCAGCCAGCCTCACCCGTTCTTCTTCGGCAACCCCTTGAGGGGTGAAGTGGGAGACGCCGTTGCGGCGCACGTGCATACTTTTAATATGCAGACAAGTGTCTCTCAGCGTCTCAATTCTTGCCGCCCCGAATTGGACGATCGATTTTTGTGCCCGACTAACAGAAAAGCACGCAGCGTAAACACAACGCCGAAGAACCATGGCTTTTCTTTCCTCCTCTTCATGTTTTTTTTCTTTCTCTCCATTTTTTTTTCGGTCGAATGGATTGAGTGGGAACTGTTGTGGCTTTCGCCCTCGTCGTGGTTCGACCATCGGCGAACTTCAAGGCACCTCATTTGCATAGGTCACCCTGCTGCCAATGCAGGGAGAAAAAATGAAGCTTTCCCCCCACCCCCCTCCAGGTGCTTACTCGCGGCGAAAATTACTTCTTGCGTGATTGGTTTAATTTCGCGTAAGACTACAAACTCGGAAGTAGAAACAATGCCATACCAACGTTGACGTCTACAAAAGGGACACTTTTTATCCTGAAAACCACCATGCCGCACCGGACGCAAGTTGTTTAAGATGAGAGATTGCGCAAAGCATACGACTGGGAACGACGTACAATCTACGACGCTGTACGAGTTTTGAGGGTGTGGTGTCGATACTTGTGGCACCACAATGGCCGCTTCAAATGAGGTTCCCGTTTGTCAACCCTCCAGCTTCCTATAATATACTGATAGGTTAGCTGTGATGCATATTGTAATAAACTGTACTCCATACTTTACTCCATACTTCCTGTCACATGATAATTGTAACTCTATATAAACCCTGCTAACAGGAAGTGAAGCCGTCTCTTCAGTGGTAGCTTACACCTCAGTTGTTTGTCCAGTTTATTCTTATGCCATAGGTGAACCCACGCAGTATTGTAAGACCATATTCCTACATACATCACAGAGGGGTTCGAGTCCAACGACTCACAAATTATTGAGAGATTCGAAATTCCTCTGGACTAGGGTTGCAGGTCTCATGAGATTTCCGGATTTTTCAAGATTTGCGCAGATCTGCTGAGAGTCGGGAGTTTTAAAGATTTGCCGATTTCACGTGGTTCTGCTGCCATTTGCATGCATTTCCGTGAATTCATTTCGGAGATTTATGTGTTTTTTTCACGTTAAGCGGATTTTCGTGGATTTTCCCGGAATTGCTTGGATTTTCCGATTTGTTACGAACAGATTAAAGGATTTGCAAATCCTAACGCAAAAAAGCGTTAAAAGCTTTGATGGACCCATTTCTTGCGGTAGCGTGGAGTTCTTAAAAGGAATTGTGTCATGCCTGTTCTTGCTCAAGCTAGTCGCTACCAGTTGCTAACACTCAAACCAATTCGTTTGAAACTTAAAAGTAAGCTAACAACTATTCCTAAATATGATATTCTGGGTCAGAGTGACGCTAATAATTTATTCCTACTAACACGAATACTGTTCATTTGAGTGGACGCACATTAACTGTTGTGATCGGCGTCATTCTCTTCCAGCAACGTAACCAGAGCGATCCTACGCACTCCTACGATGTAGGCAACCCACAAGCACTTCGTTCAATCTATTCTGCGGTTCAGCAGGGAAGCCCTCTAAGGTACACCAGGGGCCCAATCTTAGTTTGAGACCTGCAGTGAAGCCTTCGTCGATACTTGAGGGGCCCAATTCAGTCTACAACGTCCCGCTTTTCTAAAAAACGCGCTTGCTAGTTGGTGCCGATGTAAACGTAGTGATTCTAGGCGGTCAATACAACTTTTGGGATAGCGGAAATTGTAACCGGAATTACAAATTAAGTTGATCGACCCCGTTAAGCTCTTGAGTACCATTAGAACACTGTTGGGGAACAGGATTGGGGGGAAAAAAATCATGATTGAAAATAAATAATTTTTTTAAAGGCAGATTTTTAAAATTTAAATGCAGATTTTTTAAAATTGAAATCGAATTTTCGAGTAATATTAGTCATTATGAATCTAAAATCTATAGAACTAAGATCGTAGTTTTTGTGTGTGTTTGTTTGTGTGTCCGCAGTGGGAATTAGGGATCGGCCGATATGACTTTTTACCGATACAATACGATACCGATGAAGGGTAAACCGATCTGAACCGATGCCGATGTCGATACCGATGATAATAATAATAAATCGCGACTAAAAGTTTAAATTTCGTACAAAAATAACTTCAGTTTCAAGTTTTGCATGGCTTCCAACTGTAGAGATTGTCCAAAATGTTCTGCACAGCAATAACAGAATTTATATTCTTGTTTCTATATGGCTTCAGTACATTCATCTTCTCAGTTGGATTTTACGTTGGTCGTTGTAAAACTTAGAGCATTGGAATCACCGCATGCTACATTTTCATTACAAACTGAGCTAATGGCTTTCCTTTCCTCACTTGGTTATTGCTTTTGTCGTGCTTGGTGTCAATTTTGAAGGGAAAACTGTTGCGCTTCTTGGCATAACGAATATCTGTATCGGAAGCCTTACGGTGGTCCGATACCGATACGGCAAAAAATACCGATAAATACAGATCATACAGATACCGATATCAATATCGGACTATCCCTAGTGGGAATCTTGATGATCCTTATTCTAGCGAAGTTCGCAGTGGGAATGTCGATAATCTTTATTCTATTGAAGTCCGTTAGTGGGAATAGCTGAGGCTTGGGTGATGAGCGACTGGTAAACTGTGATGTTCAATTTGTTGAGGACCTTCAACAACAATTTGGCAGGTGGAAGGACGTCACAGTATTTTTTATACAAACGGGAAATCACAAGAATGCTCTATATGACCAGCCATATACGGAGAGCTGCCCTAGTCGATTCCTAAGACTACCGTAATTATTGGGGCGGATTTTGACTGTGAATGATCTTCTTCTATAACTAAAGCTACACCATTCAAGAGTTTCATTGGAAATACAAGTTTGGAAACCTTTTTCACACATTTTTGCCAGATCTAGATGTCACGTGTATGAACTCGTCAGTCCACAGAAACGAAAATAAAGAAATTTAAGGCATTTTTACAGTTCATTTTTATTCCTGTCACAGGAAAACTGCACACTTAAAACCAAAACTGATTTATATCAATGTTTTTTTTTATCGATTTAAATCGTGAATTTAATCAGCCATTTGAATCAAACTCCTTTAAATCAAACTCCTTTAAATCACTGATTCAATTCACGAGTTATATCGATAAAAAAAACATTGATATAAATCAGTTTGTTTTTAAGTGTGCAATTTGGATTTGGGTTGGATGATCAAACGGCTTTAAAACATCCAACGCTGGTTGGGAGCCGTTTTGTACAGTCCCTTACGTCACACTAGCAATGCGATCTCCTGTCGTTTTGGCGCAGAGTCTAAGACTCTGTTTACTCTTGACGTGCTTTCCTCACTTCCTAGGGTACAGCGAAAGTTCACGAAGCTCCCTCTTCACCTCGACTTAATTACTTCCATTCTCGTATGGTCGCGAATAGTTAATGACGTCAAATTAACTTGTTCCTCCCCCCCCCCCGCCCGCCCCCGTCCCCACCCCTCGCAATACACTTATAAGCCAAGCGATTCTCCACCTCCCTACTCCCTTTCAAACCCATCTCCACACGATCCCTAGCAACAAGCATTCAAGCAACCGCTTCGCAACTAAAAAGCACTCGCTTTTCAGGCGCTGGAGGCCTGGACGGTATTTGCATAGTGAACCCGACAATGCGAAAGGTATTTTTGGATGCTCTAAAACTCCTCCACCCTTTGAGACGCCATCAATCACTGACGAGCGAAAGAAGAGCTAAAACGCGGGAAAATGACGTCATCAACTTGAAAAAAAATCCGTCCTTTCTGTCAGACCGCCTGCCCAATCAACCGTGATTAACATCCGTAACCGAAGGCGTTTTCGTTGCATCAACTGATTACGGTTTTTGGCCGCAGGGTGACTCCGTTATCACTAATTTTTTTTTCTTCAAGTTGTTCCCTGCCTAACTAAACTCAATTCTTTTCGTCTAGTGGGTGGCTGGCTGTGCAGCGAGACACATTATAAATTTTATATGAATGTGTAGCGAACAAGATAAGACAGAAGTTGCACGCTCAAATTTATGGGAGGCATTAAAAGAATCTCTAGGTGTGAAATAAACCGTGTTAAAAACAAATAAATAAATAAATAAAACAAAAACCACGTAGTTCAAAGTTGAATAGCGGCGATTATTACGATTACTTCTCGCGCCTAACGACTGGATCTAAATCCATTCTCTCTCGAATATATGTGAGTCAGAAGTCACAGCTTGACTAGAGTACCCAAAAGTATCTACTTACCATCCACAAAATCATGACACACAACCTCTAACTGATCGTGGGGATTGGAGGTTAGGGGGTGGGTAAGGTTTTAGGTGGTCTGACGATAGCTCGACCGTCTTCTGTCCGGGAAGCAAAATTTTTTTCGTAAACAGTTCAACAAAACTCTCTACATATAGTGTCCGCGACCTATCTTTAGTTCTCGCGCAAAACGAACACAGATAATCAATTGTACGTTTTTGGCAGTAGAGTGCCTTGTTGATATCCAAGATGGTTACAAAAATAATAGCGGCCATCGATTAAAGCCACCCCATCCAGGAAGACGTAGCCGATTACAAAATACTTGCAGGACTCAAGATACGCCGCGCACACAATACCTCTCCATACAGCCCAGCAGAGTACAGAAAAAAAAACCCGTTTAATTCGACTTAGTCACCTAACCTAACCCAACCCAACACAACCTAACCTAACCTAACTTCAATGAACACAGATCACCATTAAAGTCAATTTACACATAATCACCACTAGTGGGCGCGAAGTAACGAAGTTTCGTAGCGAGATCAGACCCGCCTGTGTGAATTATTTACGAAAAAAAAATATGCGTCCGGGGAAAGTCTAAGTTCTATCTTGCCTCAGCCATCCCGTGGTGTGCTCGGGACGAGAAGGGCCCTGTGGTCTCTCATGCTCATGTCGATTGTAGCATGTCAAAGATCCTGAGTTTTTTGCTTGGATTTCTCCAGCTAAATTGTCCCTCTCGTCATCTACAATGGGGTAGCTAACAAAAATTGGGTTCTGCTCCCTGAAGCAAAAACAGCAACAGTAACATCTTAAAACTACCGAACGCCGACTCCTTATAATGGCTTAACCGCACTGTAAGTTTTCCTAACATACTTTTTACTCCTTGAGGCCAAAACGAACATTGTGGAAGTAGTTTTTCAGATGCATCCCGTTCATGACATTCGCATGCTGTTTTCGGCATGTGCCATGGCTTAGTTGCCAGCATACATCTCCAACGTGGTGAAACTCCGACCGGCTTCGAAAATTAGTCACACTCTCTCCGCTGACCAGTAATTATTTCTCTTTTTTTTTTACAGCTCGAACTAAGTGAACAAAAACTGTACGTGTTCCCCGGTTTTACACCACCCAGGATTTGTTGACAGTTATAAAATGGTAACACTACACCGTCAAGTGACCTTTGGGCTTCCTAAAATAAAATGGCTTGTTCGGCCTCACCCTACAGCCATCGGTTACACTGAGTGGACAAAAATAAAAACCACCACCAACAACAACAACAACAACGTCACAAACCCCCAACAACGCTGCAATTTGTAGGTTCGCTACGTAATAAAAATTTAGTACGGAACAGGCTCCCACCTGCAAGACTCATTTTCCCTTGTTTAAGCCGGGCAGCCGCGTTCGTGTAGATTCCCCCGCATTACCAAAGTGTTGGTTCCAAAGCCGTTGTCCGGTCGGTCATCAGCGCTCGCTTCACTTTTGTGGCCAACACAAGTCGTTGCCGGTAAAGGTGTTAGTCTTGGCCAACACAATGTCCTATAGCCAAAGTCCCTAGACAAGCAACTGCGGGGGAGAAAAAGGAGAGCAAGCTTCTTTCTTTTTTTTTGGGTTACGCGGCGGGGAAGGGTTAGGGCGCCCTCAGGTTTTATTAACTCTTTTATTTATATACACTTTTTTTTTAATAAACATCCACTGTCAAATCGCTTTTGGAGGGACGCTTGTTTGCGGGCCACACCAAGTGAAAACGACTGGAACCCACAAACAAAGTGTCAAACTAAGCCAAATGGTAGGGTTAAGTAAATACGGATGCAAACCTATTTACGTTGCCTTTTGGACTTAAATGTCAGACTGCTTGAGCGGGGAACTGAACCGGCACGACCTTTGAAACCAAAAAATCCTACCGCTAAGCCATACTGACAAGACCTAAAAGAACAGCTGTCTATGGACGATTCCTTTTGGCCGTTTCAGTATGATCCAGCGGGAACAAAGGTTGTGGGTTCAGTTCCCTGCTCAAGCAGTCTGATAGTTGAGTCGAAAAGACAACGTAAACAGGTTGGCATCCGTATTTAGTTAAACCTTCTCGAGTCCATTTGGCTCTTCGTCCTGTTTAATTCTTAGTTTCACGCCTTGAATGTAAGATGAGTAGAGTGAAGCCGACAAGGTACGCATTTTATGAATAAAATAATTTATCAAGAGTCACATGAATAGAAATAAATAAAAAAAAAATAAAAATACAAAACGTGGAGTCATGAAAACCAGAAAAATACCAATCGCCGAAACTGTCCTGAGTCCCAGGCGAAACTGGTAGGATGGGCGATTGGTCACGAGGAAGAACTCAAAACAATTTAATTTTTTTTTTACGCAGACAACACTTAGGACACGTTTAGGCAATGAGGCCTTCTTGCTCGCTGAACGCTATTTGCTAGTCAATCGTTATTGATTTACGATTAGTTTCCCCGTTTCTACTAAATGAATGCGGTAATACATAAGAAATTAAATGTATTATAAATAACAACACAGATAAAGAACTAAGTAATCTTAAACAGTAATCTTAAACATTGCTCAACGTTGTTGTCACTTCACGCTATTTGCAAAATTTCCTGTTCTCGTTCAAAAAACAGCTTCCTGCTGTGATCGGCCGATTAAACATCTTCTCGCAGCGAAAATTCAAAATCCAACATGGCGCCTATTTCGGGGTTATCGAATCGAAGATAAACCATCGAAGCGCCCAGCATTCAGAAATCAGTCCGTCGTCTTGTACTGCAGTAATAATTGTATTTTTGTTGTCATGAACCGACGCTGTCATGTTGCATGCATCATACGTCGAGTCGCGAGGCACGAGAAGATCTGCATCCGCCTTGTTGCCAGGGTTACTAAGTATAGACAACTCGCAAGCCTCATTCTCCGGCAAAGTCGAGATGCAGCCAGCAGATTTAGTATTAACCACGTAAAAACTAGTGAGCGAGAAAATTTACGTTGCGTAAACTCGCCCTTAAAGGACAGTAGGACCGCGATGTGCACAGTGGGCTGCCACAGTCCGAATTTACAGCGGAATTTTTCACCTTTTGGCTATACGGTCCTGCCACGAAACTTCAGTGTGTTTGAAGAAGCGTTTATCCGAAGAATAGTCGGGTTTTAGCGATGGCTAAGGAGTAGTAAAGAAAGTAGGAGGAGAAAGGAGGCCCTCAGAAACCGGAGGGGGGAGGGGGTAGAGGGTATGAGGGGAAGAAAGTGATGCAAGGAAGGTCGTTGAATATGCAAATGCACCCGTGCCAACGACATTAACTTTAGAAAAGTCCCCCCTCCAAGGCTCGTCGTTTGCCCAGGGGTGAAATGATTAGCGCCCGAGGACATGAAGGGAGCATGCGCACTGCACGGCTCGTGCCATGCCTCCACTCGGACCCACCCACCCTTCCCCTACCGGCTAACGACAAAATCGTCCTAAGCACCCAGCTTGGGGTGAAGGTGGCCTTCGGTGGCAAGGTGTTGGCTGCAGAAAACACCAGCACTAATCCAAAATGATGCTACCATCGCGTGGTGATGCAACATTCGAATGCACAAACCACAATGATGGTCACCTAAAACTGCTCAGATGATAGAGCCAACAAAATTCGAAACACTAATCGTAAATGATGGCACGTATTTTTACAATTTTGATTCGGCGATCTATTAGCAAAAATCCTTTCCAATTTTACACAAAAAAAAGTTTTCAAAAACTCCTGTCACAAGTAAATTATTTCTAAATTATGTAATTTAGCAACGCGCCGTCTCACAGACAGCGCTCCCTACAATCGGGTTTATACTAATCAAGGCCAACTGAGATAGTAGCTACGTTCGTCGCTTCACTCCAGGCCGGTCAGGTTGAAGTTTTTCCGGTATTAGTTAGTGACAGACACGCTTAGCGCCGTCCAGCACCGTACGGTCTGCGACCACAAGGGAATTGTATCCGGACAAAGTGAATGAGGGAGAAGCCCTCAGTATACGCCGGATCTCGTAATTTAATCGCATATGGTTCGTTCATCGCCCTCTATTCAAAGTTTAACAGATAGCGGAGTAAACTACGCATATTCCCGCATAAACGTTGTTCGCTTGCCAACCACCTTTGGTTCTCATCCCGTACGGTACTGGGCGAGTCCTGGCGTGTCTGCCTTAACTAATACCAGAAGAACACAAAGCTGACCGGCCTGGAGTGGAGTGAAGAACGTAGCTACTATCTCAGTTGGCCTTGTGCCTTAGGCCTAACAAAATGGCGACATAGTGATTGGAACCGTGGCAATTTACATTGACTGCCTACAGTAAAGCTAACGACCACAACTAAATGGAAAGACATATTTATAAGGGAAAAAAAGACACTAGCTGTAATTTACAGTTTCATCGTTTTGTTTCCGTGGCTTCCGTAAATTTCCTCCATTGTTTTCCTTCGCTTGTTTCATGCACTTACCACTAAAATCATCGTTCATTTCAGAAGCGGCGCTGCAGTCGCGGCCTATTTTTTTTTCTGCACCGAACGGAGAAAAACCGAGATACAAAGCAAACTAAGCAGTATTTAAGGAAAGCTTAAAGCCGAATTGTAGAATTAATTTTTCCACCGAGTAAATAATTCGTACATCAAGCTCACGAGCAATTCGATTTTTTTTTTAGCACGCTCTTTTCAGCTATTAAAATCCGCACAGGAGTAACTGATAGGCATATCTACCCAGCGTTGCCAGGCAACACAGCGGTCAGAGCTGGAGGCTGGAGAAAATGTAAAGCAGCACACTCCCTCTCCCCCTCTCCCCCCAAACCTTCGCCTCCGGACGGGAATAGAAAATTCACTCAGTTCAATTTGCTCGCGACACTCAGCATCTGGTGCTCAATTTAGTTGACTGTAAAAGGGTCAGAGATGGTTTTGGAAGGAGGGAATAGAAGGGGGGAGGAAGTGGGGGTGGGTGGGGGGGGACGGTTGGGTTTGTCGAGAGGAGCTAATCTACCCCATCATTAATGCGGGAGACAAATGTCCTTAGCTAAACTCCACGATAGTCACTTACATTAACTACGTTTGGTGTAATCCTATTCGAACCGTCATTTTGCGATTCAATTTGTTGTCAATAGAATTATCGAATTGAATGTTCCCCAAGTTGGAAAAGGAGAAAAGCAAATGGCGGGTGCCACTAAAACCCATACAATTTTTGTTTTTTCTTTTTTTGTTTGTTTTGTTGTTGTTATTATTTTGTCCTGAAGCAGAAAAAGAAAGAGTGTTTGGAGTAAATTGTTTAAGAACTATCACGACTGTGATGTTTTGCAGCATTTTGTTATTTTTTTTTCGGGGAGAAGGAGATGGGGTTTTATTGGTAAACTAGAGGAAGCCCGTGCTATGCACGGGGCCGGTCATGAATTAAGTTTACGGACACATTTCCCGGGACATTTTTCCGGCACTCTTCCCGACGACTTGTCAGATTGATCGACCACTCATGCCTGCCTCCTGTTTGCATGCAGGTAGAATAGGAGAGCGCATTTGCAGTGCGGGCGCGAGGAGGGGAGAAGTGATTGTTCGGGCCGACGACTTGTCAGATTGAACCTTTATTGAGTTGATCGATCACTCATGCCTACCTCCAGTTTCCATGCAGGTGGAGTGGAAGAGCGCTTTTTAATAAGGGCGCCAGGAGGGGAGAAGTGGTTTTCCTTTTAGCCTTCCTTTTAGCCGGCCTCCAATATAATTATAAAGATATAAGACTAAATCATGTTCGTATTACGTTCCTAGAGTTTTTCTTTGAGAAATGATATTGCATGTTGACTTTTTGCTTCACTGTCATTAATATTTTTTTTAATACGTGAATTAGCTACCATCGGAAACTACTCGTTCGTTTTGGACCACACTCATTTTCAAAAAGTCAGATATTCGTATATACAATATCTAGCAAATTTTCGACAGTATATAATCAGTAGATGGTAGGACTGTTATTCTCTGTCTTCTTCAGGCTTCAAATTCCACTGTGAGTGCAGTTACTGATCGTTATGTAAACTTTCATAGTAAGAATCTCTATTGCTTGTTTCATGATTTAGCTCTATTATTGGAGCCAACTTTTTATTTTTGATGGCTAGAGTACGGTAAGCTCTTCTGGTTTTCTTTACACTACACGCGAGCATCAGGTCTTGTGGGGCGAGGGTAGACATATTTCAATTGGTCTTTTTATTTGAGCTGAATAAATTTGCTACTTACTTACAAATGTTGGCTCTTTTAAAGCTGATAAACGCGTAAAGAATGGTTGACATTGCATACGGAAATAAGGTAGTTTCACAAAAAAATATCGCTTTAGGGGACATTTTCCTGCCACCAAGGGGCACTCTTATAGGTCGCCATTCAAAACAAACTGACATGGATGTCAGTCGAAAGTAGTCTTGGTGGCTGAGGGGTGGCAGAGTTAAGCCTCACTGTAAGCTGCTAAGCTGACAGGTAAATGGAAAGGGAACTCTGGAAAAGAACCTGCCAGACTTGCTATCAGGAGAGTGTGCGAGGCTCACACCCTCCTTCAGCAATTGCGAGCGTTTACTCTGGTCTCTCAGCCTTAGATTTGCTTTGGATTTTTTTTCCGTTCAAACCCGTTAAAAATCCCAGATTTGAACCCCTTTCCCTCTGCAGCAAAGTTTTTGAATTCCTAAAACGAGTCAAGGTTTAAAATTCAGCTTCAGGTGACTCGTGGAAAGAAGCTAACAATATTACCAATAATACAATAATAACTATGGATTTATTTACCTGTATTTATTTAACTCTTGTTGAGCCTTTCGCTTTCCGTCTTTAATAACTATTGAGCTAGACAGTGTGAGTGTCTTTTATTGTGAAACAGGGCTTTTTTCTTGTGACTTTTGTTCGTTTGTAATGGAGTTTCACGATACGAAAATTAACACTGTTTTTCGATCTCTTAGGCAAAATAATTTTAAAATAAAAAAAAAATGGAAAAGGTTCATAACTAAGTTCATACCTACATTTTACTTTATTTTGGATAAATATCAGAAGTCAATTAAGGAAAAATTCAAAACGCCGCATTTAAGTCAACTAAAATCCCCGACAGTAATTTTTCCGCATGTAAATGCCAAAGTAGTGCTATACTTTGAAAACACCGTGACCAGTGTGCACCGATCGTTGACAGGGATGCGTGATTTACAATTACTTTTCGACTCACAGTGTTCCGACAGTACGCAGTTCACGTGGGGGGGGGGGGAGGGGGGGCTGCAACAATCCACATGTTGCCAAGTTTTCAGAGTGTTACTCAAAGCAGTACAGGCTCGAAAAGCGTTTAATCCCTACATGCTTCCCGCAACCCAACTTCCTCACGCAAACTTATTCCTTCAACTACTTCATTTACGGCTCATCATTTTCCGTTCCGTCCTTCCATCCGTCCACAGTTTTCTTTCCTGTGGCACCATCCACTCTTTTCCTCTCTTTTTTTTCCCTCTTCCCGGTGGGACTTCGACTAATCTGTGACGACCGTCCATTTTTCTCCGTCATCCCATTTATTTTTTAACAGGCAAAAATCCCCCCTTTTCGACCCCATTTGTGAAACGTATCTCGGGCTTTATGTGCCCCGTAAATCCTACGAAGAAGAGTAAAAATGTCACCGCACCGCGCCCGGACACAAAAATCGCAGCGACCCGCAAAGAAGAAAAGAAATGTACGGAGACGAGGATAGGAAAAAAAAAAAAAGCTAAAAAGTGGAAGAAAGAAAAGAAAAACGAGCGAAAAAAAAAAGGATTGGGCCCAAAGCATTGCCTTGGCGCACGCCTCCTCTTCCTCATGTCCGCGAACAGCAAGTTGGTTTTCAGCTGAGTGGCAGGGACTTACTTATAGTCGTGAACTAAACGTCATCAAATGACGATCACAAAAGCGCATGTAAACGTGCCGCCCTTATACGTGACACCGTCAAAGGAAACGAAGGTTAGAAACTGCTGACGAACGAAGTTTGGGCTACACGTCGTTATAAAAGTGGCCGTTAAATCTAACGAAAGGATATGAATGCTGTCGATGTGTGTTCCGGGGTGAGAAACACGTTTTCGAAACGTGAATTCAACACGTTTTACATTAAACTAACTTCGGCTTAGTTGAACAATCGTGTTTTGGAATGAATAGCGGGTATAAACCCCACACGAGCATACGTAACTATTGTTGCAATCATGGCCAACGCTTCATGGCATGACAAATAGGAAATATCTTCGCGGTCCACGTATACAAAATCACGAGACACAATTATTTAAACAGTTTCTGAAAAGGAGGGCTTCGTTGCCTGGAGTGATGTGCACTTATTTTTGCTTGTTTGAAATGCTTGCCTTGTAATTAGCCGGTATTAAAACCCTGCATCTGTTCTGCATCACGGGAAATTGTTTATCTAAGGGTTGGATAGCTGCTAAGAGAGTTTCCGACTAGAGGAACCGCTTAGGGACTACGTAAAAGGTTATATAGTGTCCGCGGCCTATCTTGAGTTCGCCACAGAACGAATACAGATAATCGATTGTATGTTTTCGATAGCAGAGCACCTTGTTGATATCCTAGATGGTTACAAAAACAATGGCGGCCGTCGATGAAAGCCGCTCCCTCCAGGAAGATGTAGCCGCTCATAAAATATCTGCAGGACTCAAGATACGCTGCGCGCACAATAGGGACAGTTGCAGACAATCCCACTCAAAGGACGCCAAACCAGACAGATTATCTGATCTCTCCGCTCTGTAGGAAAAATTACTTTCCACTTTTGGTCAAATTGGCCCTTCATGTAAGGTACCTATATATTGCCTATAAATACTGGCTAATACAAATTAGATGCCTCATTACTCAAATACAGGCTTATTTAACACAAATGTGGGCCTAATTGCAAGTAGCTTCAGCCAGTAGAGTAATAACGCACTGCTGCACTTCCTATCGTGAGGAAGGAAAATATAGTTTCGATATTTAAATGTCTCCAGCCCTGGTGTTCAAATGGCAGTTTAAATATATCCCTGGCCTGGTATCCTTCAATGTCACATGAAAATGCAAATTTTTAAAACTTCCCCAGCGAAATCATCTTATTATATTAAAATGTTAAGGGAACATACCCTCTGTCATGACTTTTGCACAAATTGTTATGCGCGTATGCGCACCAGCACGCATTTATTTTTGCTAACGGTAAAAAAAGCTAGGGTTGGTATGTATTTTCTTCAGTTAAGAAATAACCAACAACAAAAGTTCTTTTCCCCATTACGCTGCCTGAAATAGACCTGTGCGTCTGATATTCATGGCTTAATAGAAATTGTAGAAATAATAGAAATTCTTGACACTTTTCAAGTGGGAGAGTTAAAATAAAGGATTCGAAAAGGACATTCAACACTCAGGAACTGGTAGAGTAAAATCTTTTTCTCTGTTCATGCACGTGTTTTTGGGGCTGTTTCATACAAAGCTGATTGCTTGCAGTATTTCTGTAATGAAATGTGTGACGCGTAAATAAATAACTGCAATAGATATAAAAGCACATGTTGTTGTTGCTTATTTATGTCAGAAAAACAACATCGGCCTTAGTCGTCAGCGTTCGGAAGCTTGGTGGCAGCAACAGCATAAATCAAGGCTGAAATGTTGAAAAGTCAAATCCCATTTCTTCAATAAGCTTGTATGTCAGCTTGCATAAGGGCAAGTATATAGTCATACGTATAAAGCTTAAAAGTTTCACTCCTCTTACTATTATCAAGTATCTAACGCATAGGTTTTAGCAAGAATTCATAGGGTTTGGGAATAAACAGTCTCTATTGAAACACATTAGATCGGTCCCCATTAGTTCATTCCGAGTTTTCAGAGGGCGCCACTGTTCTATCTGGTAATTTTTGCTCATTTTTCAGCCCAAATCTAAAGTAAACTAAATTACAACTAAGCTAGGCTAAATAATAATTAAGTATAAGCTAGTTTCGTTTAGTTTAGTTTAATTTTCGGCTAAAAACTGAGTAGAAATTCCCACATAAAACACGTGGCGCCCTCTATAAACTAAGAGTGAACTAATGTGAATGTATCCAAGACGTTTCAGTATGGGTCTCAGTCACAAATTCTCCTCCCAACCCTATAAATTCTTGGTTTTAGTGAATATAGGAAGACGGTCTCGCAAATGGAAAAAAAAAAAGGTAGCAAATTAAATCCCGCTGAAAAGCCTTGATGGGAGCAAGCTCCTTCACGTTCAGACACCCGGTTGTTTGTTATATTTTATTTTTCTGGTGGATGATGACTTATTGTAGCTTAACCTGGAGACAAAGCTTTGTGGAGGTGCAGAATAATATTCCATGCATGTTACCGTCTCCCTAAGCGCGCTCCGGTGAACATTATAAGCGCATAAACCCTGATGCGGCTGATTTGCGAGTTAGCCAATGAGTCACCTTAGGTGAGGTAATTGGGGGAAGGTGGTGGTGGGAATGCCCCCCCCCCCCCCCCCCCCCCCTGTTGAGGGTCACAGGTGCACACATGACCTGCCGGTAATCGCACGTGACCCTGCTCATCCGGTGGGGGCGTGTGTTCGTCAGGCGCGAATCCGGTAAACCGGAAATTGCTCCAATTTATGAGGATGGTAGTAAACGTTGGACAACTTGAAGAACGAGGGCAGACAGGGGAAAAAAAAGACGAAAATCGGGAAATGGGAAACGAACCACTGATATGTGAAAGCAATGAAAAAAAAGCGATGAAAAAATGTAAGGAGAAAAAAGAAAAAGGAAATGATTTAGATGAAATTCTTTTTCAGACAGGGTGGCGTTCAAGAGCTCATGATGAAATTCCCTGATTTTTCCAGGTTTTCCAGACCAATTCTGACTCTTTTTCTAATTTTTTTTTTGGTCGAAGAAAGGTGCAGCACTAGACTAACAATTTTTTTTTCACATTTCACTCAAATCACAATAACATTGCTTTGCTAAATCACAAATGTAAAAAGTAGGAGTGTCATAATCTAAACAAAACTAGAAACGCACTTAACACTTAACGTCTCACATTCTTCGGGCTAAAAAAATTCGTCAATATAACCAGGTGTTAAACTGGGGAAGAGTTTTCTGGCTGATTTTTTCTTACAGACTACAGGCTAAAGGAGTATTTTGTTGAACTATTTGCGTGTGGGTCTTTTGCTTTTATTGCGAATATGAGTTAGCCGCTTTGTCTGGAAAGCCAAACCAGACAAGACATGCGAAGTAATTTTTTCCTAGGGTACGGAGTGATCAAAAAATTACAAGGAGATACCCTGGCGCCTCCTATGTACAATCGGTGAACTAGTATTTTTGTCCTTTGTATGTTTATAATACAGGACTAGCTAGCTGTACGGTCTAATGAAAACCTCCAGCTGACCTCCCATGGTGTCTGCATGTTTTACGACGCTGCTAAGCTGGTGGTGCAGCTTAGCAGCCCCTTGTTTTCATTGGCTTTCGGAGCTTAGAGCATCCCCATGCAGCAGTCATTGCCTGCAGTAGTAACTGTACACCTAATTTCAGCCATTTCATTGGCTGTCTTAATGATGAGTTTGATGTGTGCATCTCATCCCAACCTAAGCGTATTATATATAAGTACAGATGTTACTGCAGTACCGAATGCTCTTAAACCATGGAGCTTAGAGCTGGGCCGTTATAAAAACGAACGGTGGAGTCTCACTCTGAGCCGACATTAGGGAGGGAAGGTGGAAAGTCAGTATGGTAATGGACTTAGTACTACACCTACCCTCACCAGCTTTCCACCTGCCTTCCCTATATGGGCTCAGAGTTGGACTCCCCCGTTCGTTCTTACAATGGCCCAGCTCTACACATAGTGTGATAGTATACAAGTCCATGCTTAAACTCACCACACCCATGGAGTATAATGCAGATTCCTTACCGATATAATGGGTGTTTTTCTTATTACGAATCTCATCAAATACCAAATTAAACAATGTGTATTAATTAACATCAGCATTTCGGTAATGAAAGATATTTCCCCCCAAAAAATGTGGGTGGTTGTGGTGGGGAGAGGGGGGGGGGGGGGGAGAAGGAGATAATTGTTTCCCAGGCGCCATGTAACAATTACTAGAGCGAACAATTACGACTATAAGGTCAGCAAAGTCCAAAAAGATAGGTACTTCGGGTGGCCCAGAGCGCCTCGTGGGGGGTCGGGAAGGGGCACTAGGTATGAAAAGAAACTAAGGTCACAAAGTCGTGAATGGCCGTGGGTAGGAGGATGGGGGGGGGGGGGGGGGGGGGGCCCGCGGGGGGGGGGGGGAGGGTGTTAGAGAGAACAGCGCCGTTAATTGAAGCTATCCATCCGTAGTCGGGAACGAAAACCTGCCTACTATAGCCGTAAAGAGCATCATAAATGAATACTTGGTCTTGGCCGACAATGGACTCGTCCCAAGCTAGGCAGAGACAATGGACTCCCCTACCCTCTCCCCCCACCCTCTCTCTTTCTCTTTATTTTGTACAGACTCCTGGGGCCTCCTGGGATGACTCGTCGCGCTGTGACTTCATTTTAATTCCCGCGCTAATTAGCAGTTGTAATTAACCTCCGGGGTCGGTTTGCTAGGCCGTGTGTCTCTCCCCCCCCCCCCAGATTCTCTCTCTCCCTAGATAAATTGGCCCGGGATGGGGCTTTTGCTTCTTCTTGTTTTTTCGTTCTTCTTCTTCTTCTTCTTCTTCTTTTGAGTTCATGGTGCAAAGCTCGGTAGGACGCGAAAAACTTTAAAAAGAAAAGACTAGAAAAAATATTAAAAAAAAATATAGTGCCACCGGGGTTGGTTAGGCCCGCTCTAATCAGCACTAATTCACCAAACAGCGCCATGCCAAGGCGTCTCCCTGTCTTCCTTTGTGAAGGCCTTATATCCAATTTGCTACTTGACGTTCGAAGGAGGTAGGTAGTTAGTTCTTCCAGTGTTTTTGTTTTGTCCTAAAAAGTTTTACGCACTAGCCCGAAAGGCATTAAAAAAAAAAAAACAGTTTACTTTTACTCACTAAATGAAAGACGGAGGAACTCTCGAGGGCACCGCAGACTTTTACAAAACTTGACCGATTAGGTAACGTGAAAAATTACAGCAAGGAAACAGAAACGTTTATTTATTATAACTTGACCTATCGCTGTGCCCCTCGCATCTTTTAATTTTCTTGAAGCTTAGCTTCATTATTTTAATGCAAATTTCTTCGAAGGCGTCTATGAAGCCCCGCTGACGAGACGGGAGCTGCAGTGGGAATTTATTCCAGCGCGCTGGCCCCCAACAGATCCCGTTCGTGGTGCAGAAAGGCCTAAAATGTCAGTTGCAGCTAAGTCCACTTCTGGTTCACGGACCCGGACTAAAGCATTGGTGGTGTTAGTTGCCCTGTTTATACGTATTGGTCACAACCACGTTACTCATTGCTTCCTTTTCAGGAGGGTTGGGGGGGGGGGGGCGGATATATCCCTCCTGAATGCCATTCGTCGCTGTTGCCAGCTATACTTACGGTCCCTTATGTGCTATTTGGTTCTCTCACACCATCTTCATGGTGTTCATCACAGTTTCCATCTTCCGCAAGACTTACCGCGTCAATAAAGTAATGATCTTCCGTTCTTGTAACTTGCCAAATTGGTATGTATGGTCATAACTGGAAACTTTGTATCAACTATTATCCCAACTATTGTTCCAACTCTGTAATAAAGGCACGCGTTCAAATGATATTCCTCTAGATCGTATAGTAATAATTATCGAAATGAAGTTGGTCCCAACTATTGTCCCAACTATTGTCCCAACTTTGTCCCAACTATTGCCGCAACTTTGTTTCCAACTATAGAGCAGCGTCAAGTGACGTCATACTGGCTACGAGACACCATTTGGAGGTAATACCTACAAGGTGCACTAGATTAAAATGTAACGGAAAACAACGGCACTTCTAGTCAAGACAGTGCTTTGACAGCGGATTTCTTAGCTTAAAAGAACGTTGTTTTCTCCAAGAACAAAAATCGCGCGTTATAGCCTTAAGAAATCCAGTCTAATAGCATTGGCTTCAGTAAGATGACGTTCTTTTCGCCCTCCAGTGCCCCTTGCAGCTAACCCAGTTACTGGCTCCACCATAGAGTTACACACAATAATACTACGTTGTGCCACTGCCCTATTGGAAAATATTGTCCCAACCTCTCGTCTAGACTGTCGTCGAAACTTTTTAGCGGTACGGGTTGTCCCAATCTGGAATGCCTTTCGGTCCAGTACGGTGAATGCAGATTATTGAAAGCTGAACCAGTGCACACATTTTTAAAACGCCCGTTGCCAGAAAGCTTTTTTAATTTAAAATTTTTTTTTTAATTTTTAGTTTTTAATTTTTATTTTGAATTTTAAAATGTTGATTATTCAGGAACGGAGTAAGAGGCTCCACAGCCCGTCCGTCTTCCTTCCACATAGTGGTGGTAAATTTTATTATTATTTGTTATTACGAGTCTATCCTCCTGAACCGTTTTTTTTTTACCGGTACAGGACGATACCGGTTGCTGAGTCTTATTTAACATGTATATGTAACGTGTGGAGCAGAGGCAACTTGGGTTACTGCACTGTGACTGAGGTTGGCGCCTAATGACCTAGCTGTAGACGCTCCAAAGACTCAATCCTTTCCCCTGCAAAGTAGGTATATTTAAAATGTAACGTCAGCAAAATTCTTAATGGGGGTGATCGTTGGGAAGGGGGGGGGAGAAAGGGAGACAAGCAAAATAATTTATATTTTTTTGTGTGTTTTTTTCAGCCACTGTAATGGTCACACCCGGTCACACCACAGTATACGATGCAGGTTTCGATGCATTTTGAATTAATACTTTCTTCAGGATTGGAGGGAGGATGAAGGGGTTCGATGCAGATTACGTACTGGAAAATGAGTCGATGAGTTGAAAGAAAATTATAATGAAAGTTATGGTTCAACATCACACCTAAAGACGGTAAATAGTCTTCAGTAAAAACGAACAACTCAAGTAAAATGAAACAGGGTCAAAGAATCGATCGAGTACGGTACATAAGTTGCTTTTGGTCTTGACCAGTGACCGGATACGGTTTTGGGGGACGCTACATAGTGACGACTAATACGAACGCGTGAATACCTCATTCAAAACACCATGTGCCTCAGTTTCTTTCAAGTATGGTTTACCTGATCGCTAAAATTTCACCTGATTGTGAAGTTCTGCCTTAATTTCTGAAAGTCGGCTACAGGAACAGTGACATCCAGCAATTTTGTTTGGGGGGGGGGGCGCCAAAAATATGAAAATGGGTCAGCTAAGACATTTTAAACAGTTTCAGTGATTTTTTATGCTTTTAAGAGGCTTAGAGAGGCTTGGAGAATTTTTTTAACGGCAGCAAATTCCTTACTTATTTGTTTAGCTTCGACGTAATAATTTTTTGCACGGGGGGGGGGGCGCGGTAAGGGTGATGTGAAGAAACACTGGGCAATAGAACGAATTTGGGTTGTTCAGAACATTGTAATGTAACCCAACGTTACCTAGTTGAGGCGAAACAGAGGAGCCATCTGCTGTCGGTAGAAAAAAAATTCGAGGTTCTTGCAATTGCTCAGTTTTACTGTTATCTCAGGTCTTGGGAGGGGCAAGTGGGGGGGCCCCCCCCCCCCTCCACGTTCCCCCTTCTGGGTGCGCCACTGTGCAGGAATGTGTTACTACAGCATCATTTTGTTTTGTTGGGATGAAGTTTGCCTTTTGAATGCTCATTCTTTTTCTTAACTTAATAGCTACCGATTTAAGCTAACCCGTTTGTGTGTCAATGTACTTCCATTATGAGTGAGCTGATCTCGGTGGCTGACGAGGAAGTAGTCAATCATCACCTGATCCATAACGGGTAATCGGCTAGAGAATCTTCTTGGCGCACGCGGCGATGAATGATTGGCTAATACTACTTCCGCTCATGGGTTAAGGTGCATTACACGTTAAGTGGTTGCTCTGAATGCTTCATGCTAAACGAAACCACCTTTTCCCCGATGTTAACAAAAGATTTTCAGATGCGCTAAAAATTTCAAAGATTATCGTCGTTACGTCTGACAGGATTCCATAGCTTGTGCAGGCCAAACTAGATTTTTGCAAACTGGAGTAGTTGGAGTAATTACATCTATATAAATTTAAATATCGCCGTATTTCACGCTCGAGCGTCTGTCTTTAGTTAGGGTAGTTTGGGTAAGTTAGCCCAGAGACACCGTGCTGCTTAACGTCGACAACGAGGTCATTAACGCCAACCTCAGTCACAGTGCAGTGGTCCGAATGCCACTGCGCCACACATTAGAGATGCTAAACAAACCCCAAATCTATAGTTTGTTCCACATTATGTTTTCAGAAAACTGACAGGATGACGACTCGTTTCCTTGCACTAAGAGTGCAAAAATATGTGGATATAACACTTGGAGACTCTACAAAGTTACTTTTGGTGTTTACGAATGGGATGTTTACGGATTTTTTGCACTCATAGTGGAAGAAAACGTGGCGTCAAACAGTCAGTTTTCTGAAAACATAATGTGAAACAAAGTATAGATCTTATCATACATCTGTTGCTTGACGAAACTAATACTAAACTGTGCTGCTTATAGCTGTTGCTTGACGAAACTAATACTAAACTGTACTGCTATGCCTGTCTGTAAAAGTACACTTAAAAAATGGGTTGTATTCAGATTTTTTTTTTTTTTACTTTTGAACAGCTCGCATGACTAAGGTCGTCTAATATTTGGTTACTAAATATTTTTGGTCCGAAAATATTTAGTCACCAATAATGCGTTGCAGTTAACCAGTAGCTTCATAATTCATTGGATGCGTTGAAGGATGCGTTAAAGGATGCGTTGAAGGGGGGTGGGCGGGGGAAGGAATGGTCAACTAGTGTTGTGAGAAATGTGGTACCATCTACTATCTAATAAATGTTGAACGTTGCAGCTAGCTAAAGAATTCGCTATTATTTGTTTTCAAAACCAAATATAGTCGAATCCTGAAAATTCACATGAGTAACTTTTAATTCGTAGGCAAGTTTGCTCTGCAATAATACATTTGGGTGGAACTCTTCTGCAGATAAACACGTCCACATGAAAACTTGCTGTTCTGTCCGCAAGAGTGAGTACATACCGGACGCCACAGGTTGGCTTAGAAGCAAGAAAAGACAAGTCAAAAAGATTAATACATGATAAAAGTCGAGATTAAACTTTACCGGGTGGTCTACAAAATAACGCATAACCTGAATTTTTTTTTCAAATAAAAACTTTTTTCCCCCTTGTCCTATAAAAATACAATGATAAAAACAGGTACCAGTTTTCCCGAATCCAAATTCTAATTCTCAGTCTGAAAAAGTTGGTCCAATTTTTGTGATATTAATAAAACCAGTACTTGAATTGGAAAAATTCAAGATGGACTTAGGAAAAGTTAGGTCCGACAAACTGCGGATATCCGTTTTTGTATGGGCCACGCTGCGGTTCATAAATAATGACCGACAGATGGCGTGTCACGTTAGAATATTACGATTTTCGGATAGCGGCAATACCAAAATTTAAAACTATTTTTCTGTGTGTCTGTAAAAACGCGGAAATGTAAAATCGAGCAACGACTCTGTAAATCGCTGAAATGAGAAAGAAAAGAGGGGGGGGGGGTTTGAGGCTTAATGGCGCGTCGACAGCTAGGTCATCAGCGCCAAGATGAGAAAATGAGCCACGAATATAACTCTTAATTTACCACAAAACATCCGCTACATGTTTTACTCGAAATAAATACAACGGCGGATTTCAGAATTTCTTGGATTTTTGACGGAGCAGAAATACGTTGGTCGGTTGGTGGGTGTAGATTTTCTGCAACAAGCTTTGAACAGAAGTCGAGAGGAACAAGAAACAGTTTCCGAAAAAGAAAAAAAGAACAGGGTGGTTGGGGAAGAAGAATTTGGGCACGGCTTAACTGTAAATTGTACATTTGCAGTTCTGAGCTATAATTTACCTCTCGCCCTTTCTCTCCCTCGCCCCCCCCCCCCTCTGTCTCTCTCGCCCCTCACCCTCTCCCCTCTTTTAATCCTTTCGAATAAATGAAGAAGGAAGCCGAGTCACTCCCGACTTCTTCATTAAGGGAATTGTTCTTTTTCCGTTCCTTCCCATTACCGCCGAAGGTGGTAACGGGGAATTTACAAAAAGAATATTAAAAAAAAAAAAAGAAATACAACTAAAAAAGAAGAAGAAGAAATATCCATCAGCGCGCACAGACACAGACAGACATACCCCACGACGAACGCCAGAACCATCAATTTACGCGGAAAGTGCAGGAAGCTACTGCTGTTAGCGCGGCGGGCGGAAAAGTTGGGTGCGGTATTATACGAAAAAGAAAAATAAAAAAAAAATAAATAAAATACAAAAGAGAAGGAGGTGTGGAAGAAAAGAAGGAACAAAAATAAAGGAGCGGACACTAAAAGCAGGGAGGTTTAAATCGTGACGGACTATGGCCCGACCCATACGAAAGGTCAAACGATGTTCCCGCGAAATTTATATCGAGAGAAAAAAAGAGAACGGGATAGGTTTACAGGGGTTTGGGGGGGAGGAATCATCGCAACTGGTGTAACCAGAACACTTCATGGTTTTTAAAGATGAAATTCTCTTTCCACGGAGCGTGTTTCTGACCCATTACGCCTACAACCTGACAACTAATTTTAAAAAGTGGTTTAGTCATGTCTCGAAAACCGGAATATCTGCGCGCACTCGCATTACGATGTAGTGTGAAACCAGTATAGTAAAGAACGATGTATCACTTTAAGAGTCCGTGACAGCATTATACTGTAGATTAAGAAGGATGGAAGAAAAAAACCTAAATGGAAAAAAAAAAAAAAGAAGTAGGCCTAATAAGTTACAGAGAGCAACCGTTGAAGTAGGCAAATGCCAATGGGTGCGTTGCTTCGTATTCAGACTACATGGGGCGGTATCTAGGGCTGCGTTTGCAAAATTGCACATTTTACTGCAGAATTAAAGCTATGAGCTGGCTTCAGTTACAATCCCCATTTTGGGGATGCATTGTTTTAGATTATACCATATCCATACTATGATTTACATAACGATGTTTTTAATCTCTCCATTTTTTTTTTATCTGCCTTTCTATTTTTATTTGGGCTTTTTTTTTTTACATCTCCCTTGTCCAACACGTATGGCGATGCCATCGGGGACCTTAGAGTCCCTAGCAGGTCTAACCTTGGTGGTAAGGCATTCGTGTCCCCATACCTATTCCCTTACCTTCCCCTGGCCATACTTTTATCACTTTATGTACTTGTCTTTTTTATAATTTAGGCTGGCTGTCAGTGATCTTTCCTATCGTCCTTGCCAGACCTGTTGCAATTGCGACAAATATTATTATTATTATTATCCATTCTTAAAGCCCTAAGCTACGTCAGCACTGTGAAATTCCTGTTTATCGCTAAAACTACCCCCGTATCGCTGGTGATAAAATACGACCTTAAAACGCAGTATGTTAAAAAGGCCTACCACCTTCGAAAATTTGGCTGTTGGGGTTTCGGAATAGAGAGAACGAGAGTCACATTATGGCTTTCGCATGGTTAGAACTCAGGCGGTATCTGATCGCATTCCAAGCGCTAACCAAGTTTCGCAATAACAAGTTCTTATGTAATTCCTAAGTTATCCCAAGTAACCATTATAGGTCAGAGATTGGTGAATGAGTGGAATGGAAACAGGCAAAGTCCCTGCCAGATATACGTGGGTAGTGTGAGAGACCAACCAATTTCTTCAGTAGCAATGTGAGCAAATTGTGGTTTATTTTTTATGTTTAAACTGGGACCCTTTTTCTCTTTTAAAAAGGAACACAGATTGTGTGTATGTAGGAGGGGTGGGGGCTACGCAGTGCCGTAGTTATCAGAAGAAAGGGGTGTAGCAGGAAAAGGAGGAGAAGCAACCTCCTTTCTGCACAACGTTGCACAGAAAGCAAAGAACCAACAAGACCTTTTTTTGAAAGTATTCTTGGATATTTTGGACACCCATCACCAAGAGATCGTGAACGCTAGCCAGGTTGGCTTGATCACCTTCTGTTTCTTGCCTGATCTGTCAGTGATGAAAGATACGATTGCATAATCGACCCACGTCCCAGTCACAAGAAAACGTGGTAAAAGACTGGAGAGGAACCTGTCCGCTATCCTTCTTTGGCAGTTTGTGTTGTGGGAGTGGGAGGAAAGAGCGGAAATACACCAATTGTTGAGGGAGGAGGGGGTTACAAAATATTAGCTGTGCTTCTAAAAAAATTTAGCAGGGGGAGTGAGAAAGGGGGAGAAGGTGAAAAGCGCGTAGAAATCCAAAGTCTTGCAAATAAATAACCAGTCAAAAGTCGACAAAATATTAGCTGTAACGAGGAGGGGGGGGGGGGGAATTGTCAGTTGCTCCTCCAGAAAAAGAAAAAAACAGCAGCGGTCCTGGGACGAGAGGGCGGGGTACATGGTATTATGGTATTTGGACAAGCCAGCCCATCCAGCGTTCCCTCACCATACGATTATGATTAGATACATGCTAAGTGTGTCATATCAACAGTGTGGAAATTTGGGTGGAAGTACTACAAGACTTGGACACAGTGACACACTCGGAGGGAGGGTTGCGTCACGGTGTCAAAGTCTTTTGTGTATACTCTTAATTTTGGGTCTGAGGGGCACTTTTTCTTCCCTCATCCGGGGGTGAGGGGGAGTGCCTCTCAGATCAAAAATTAAGGAGTAAAATTTTGTTTCATAGGCGTTAAAATAGGTGAAAACGAGTTGTTTTTTCAGGTCTCCGAGGGACAGATAAATCACCCACTCTCCTCTACACCCCTTAGCTTAATTTCAGACCCCATTTCCAAATCCAATTTCATTTTTGTCCCCCCCCCCCCCACCTCCCCCCCCTCCACCCCAAAAAATTCATGGGCACGAAACAGCTTTGATACACTCTGATACTTTAAGGGGGTGGGGAAATGAGGCTTAATGGCGCGTCGACAGCTAGGTCGTTAGCGCCAACCTCAGTGACAGTGCAGTGGTCCGGATTAGAACTGCGCCACACATTACAGAGATTACACATTTAAGGAATGTGTAACAGGCATATAAACGGATATAGCAGCTTGCAAAAGCCAGTGAAACATTCACGCATAAACGAAAATCGTGACGAAAAAATATAATCTGCAATCGGTGATTCTCATCATTCTTTGTTTTTATTTCCCTTCTTTTCTTTCTATTTTGTTTGGCTTTAAAAGTGTGAGAATTGCCTTTTTTCTTCCAGGCAACATTTCGATTTTCCTCGAAAGGTCACGAACGAAACGAACGAGCGGCACACCAAGTCATAAAAGGAACGAAAGGGATGAAGAGAAGAGAACCAGCCATAAGCGAGGAAGAGGAAATGCGGAAAGAGAAGAAGAGGTTATTATAATGTAAGAGTCCATTCTCTCTTTGCCGCAAAAGGAAAGCCGATTCCAACGGAACCCTCTACTTAAATTCAATTGCAAAATAACCACCGGTAATATACAACGCGCGGTCATAAACGTCAGCTACTTCATTATTCCCTTCATTGGAGCAACAACGTGCGGGGAGCAGCCATGCAACTATAGAGCCGATAAAAATAAAATTCGCAACTCATGGATCCGCCATCAGGTCAGGTAGAAGGCTAGCAACAGCTATACTCATAATGCACGGCCAAAATTGTTTCAGGAACCACCCAGAGTCGACAGTTTGAGTTTGAAGGAGCGATTTAACGTGTGGCCCTTAAATTAACCTTTCTAACAACGCGGTTTTCTTATCAGCTAGAATCTGTTTTTTTTTTTTTATTATTATTATTTTGTTTTTATTTATAGAGATAAGCTACGACGGTGAGCAAGCCTTTCTCGAAACGGAACTGAGAGCATTCCGAGATTATGGCTGGTTAAATCAAGCTCCGTGACGTAAATTTGACTTCCTCATGCTCAAAATTGTTCTTAATAGAAATAATCAAATCAATCTAGACGTAGACTTTGCTGGCTGGCCAGTCTGTCTGATGGAAATAAACATTCGGCTAACCACATCTTGCAGGAAGGAAGTATTTGGGATCACGCTCCTCATGATTTAAAAGTGAGTTAAGTGGTTGTCACGAGCGCATGCGTGGGTTTTTTCTTAACGCATAAAACGTTTTTGAGCCACCATAGCTTCAAAAAAAAATACATCCTAGTTGTCGACGCGCCATACAACCTCAATCCCCCCCCTCTGCTCCTCAAAAAAAAAAAATAATAATAATATCCGCTCACGCGTCTACACTTTCACCCTATACTTCCTTCCTGGAGCCGATGACCATTTCAGACTAAGCTCCATTCACATGATCTCATCGACACACTAGCCGTTAGCGACAGCCCTCTGGAGCCGTTAGCGACAGCCGTTAGCGCCAGAGTTGAACACAGTCGGTTAGGCAGGTATCGGCTTCTGTTTGGCGTTTCACTTGTTTGGCGTTAGCGACAGCCCCTGAATCGACTGTGTTCAACTCTGGCGCTTGTTTCCAGAGGGCTGTCGCTAACGGCTAGTATCGACACGAATCTAAGGGCGTCACAACCAAAAACTTGGATCTAACTTTTATCCAATGTGCACTATTTGTATTCTGAAATTGGCTGAACCTGCATTAAAACATAGATATTGATATAGATATTGATACAGATATAGATACACAAAATGTAAACGGCTGGAGTTTTTTTTTTGGTTTGGTAAAAAAAAAATCCAATCTAAACGTCAATAAAACCGTAAATGAAACTAAAAAAAAAAAAAAACGCATACTTTATTTTTTATTTTTTATAAAGAACCATTTAGTAAACATTTAGTCAAAGACGGCCAGACGTGCTTTCGAATGCTCATAATTTTTCACACAGCTTCACTACCGGCCCACGTTCGAGTTTTCGAGTTTCAGTCTCACGTTCTGATTCCCCTGTTTGGTGGCGCTTCGGTCGAATGTTCGGCGTTTATTGACTGTTGCTCTTTAGCCGCATCTGCTTGGTTTATGCTCTGTGCTGTCACACCCTTCGACCTCCCCCCTCCTCCCTCCCCCAAACGAGCTCCCACTGTTCGTTTTTCTACTGTTTATCTGTCTGTAGTACTTCATTCGCACTCCCTCTCGCCCACCTGTACGTTTTTCTGTTTATTTCTCAACAGCTCTTCGGCTGTGTACGTACCGTTTTGTTAGCCGTTTTCTTTTAAGGATGTGTAGAAATATTGAAATACTGTGGTCAAGCCAAGCGCCATCAGTGCAGATAAAAATAAAATTAACCAAAACGACCTCCACCTTGAAAGAAATTGTAGAAACACGTGGCCACATCAATCAAAACTATACTCGATGAATTTTAGAATTGTTTTCTCAATTGTATTGCTGGTCCACCCGTCTGCCCGGCAGTCAAATAAATTTAAGTAGACCCCCAGAAGCAGAATATTTTCAGCCGGTCTGCGAGAAGCTTTTTGGAAACTAAAAATGGTCAGCGGGAAGAGGGAGGTGTCTGCGGTGTGAGATGGAATTTTGCATTGTGCAAATTTTTGAGTTAGGTTAATTTGGGTTCATGAACAAGTTTCTTGCGAGAACTCGTCTGTAGGTTGTTTTTGCTCAACAACTTGAGATCGTCATGACAATGGCACCATTCAAAAGCTCTCGAAAAAAAGGGTTAAAATGGTGTATTTGAACATCAAAATCGGTCTAATTTTTGGCGAAATTATCCCAAAAAGAAGACTATGAAAGAAAAAGTGCAGGATAAATCGTACTGCAACTCTGCCAGCCGTACTGCGACGTAGCGTGCGCCGATTCTGCTACAGGGAGTAGACCTAATCGAAGTACGGTCTCGACAACGAAACTGCTCTGGCCGTTCCTCAAGAAAACAATGCTGACCTTTTTACCGATTTGCCTGCTACCATCCCTGTTCAAATTCGAAGAACGGGATTCACAACTTAGCAATTCGCGACGGTTAGATCAAGAGAAAGAAGAAGAAGAAGACACTGGACTGGACTGGACTGTGGGTGGAAACGAAGAGGGGGGTGGGAGAGAGAGAGAAGAGAGGAGAAGAGGTTGAAAGAAAGATGCGCTTATCCTATTGGCTAGAATCGAGCATCCATCGCCAGCGTTATGAAATGTTCGAGAAACAGGCTGGCGTTTTTGGGGTCAGGCCACGCCCGGGAGAGAAGTGAAGAGGAGGTCGTGTCGGGATGAAACGAAAAATAAATTTATTTACTGTTAAGGAGCAAGGCGCGTGTTTAGTTTTATAGTGTTAAGGCCGAAGGCTGTCTGTCTGTCTGTCGATTCCAGTGGAGTTTTTTTTATTTTTATTTACTTTTTTTTTTTTGCAATCATAAAGTAGGCTTAAAACACGTCTGTTTAGATACGTCAAATAAAACGTGACCAGCACCAGGTTTTATCACAAACCAGGATGGCGAACGGAACTTACACAAAAAAAAATAGCTTCTATTGCCAAACTTGACAGACGCAATATCCTACTTACGACTCAAGCGTGTAAAACAATTGGCTTTAAAAAATTAAATTACGAATGGGGAAATCATTTTAAGGCGAAGAGAACTCTTACTTAGATTTTTGGTGATTGTTTTGTTGGTCGTTCAACTACTGAAGGCCATTCACGCCCAAAAAAAATAAAATAAAAAAACGATCAATTTCCCGTGTGTGAATGATGGAAACCTACTCATCAATGTAAAAACAGATCATCAACGAAGCTGTTTAAAAAGAAATGGACAGTTCGGCAGCGCAAGTACTCTTACCAACATTTTATTAGAAAACAAAAACTAAATCGTTTGACGTTTAAGGCAAGGTTTAACTGGTCCGAAGTCAATTTAGCAAAGGAACACAAACACACCTTCCTTCCGATATTGCAGTGTTGCTGTAGGCTACTGTTTAGTCCACGTGAAACCTTACTGCTGTATTCAAATGTTTTTACCAATTTTACTTTTGCACACGAGAGGTCAGGTAATCATTGGTGCATTTTACTTCAGTTTTCCTTTGCGATGTTGCAATGCACACATCACCTATTCCCGTCTCCCTGGTGGAGTTTCTGTAGTGTTATGTCCTGTGATTTTAATGTTTTACCTTTGATAATGAAGACAAGTTTATAATCTTCGAAATATCAATGCGTTTTACATTCCGTATTATGCGTAGTGGTCAATGTGTTTTTATGTAAAATGGTGTCAGGCTATTCGTTCCTTGTCTTATTCCGATCGTCTACGTAAACTTGGTCTTACCTTCATTCATGATCGTTTTCATCGTGGCGACATGATACTTGCTTTGAACTTTTGGACATGACACTTACTTTGGATGTGGACCCTGCCTTTTCTCACTCCAAATTTCAACTTCACTCGTGGCCACCCTTCTCCGTATTTCTGGAACCGTCTCTCGTTCTAAACTACGCTTTCACTTTTTCACGAAGGGTTGTTAAACCCCTGGAACTCCCTTCCGCAATCTGTTGTTTGTGCTCCTTCACTCAACACTTTTAAGTCACGCTTTGACGCACTTGTCTAACTTCGTTGGGTGTTGGGTGGGTGGGTGCTTCGTGCACCGTCAATCTCTATTTATATTTCCATCTAAATGACTGAAACTAACCAACAACTCATATTGACTCACACTGACTTATAGTGTGCGCGGCGTATCTTGAGTCCTGCACTTATTTTGTGATTTGCTACGTTTTCCTGGAAGGGGCGGCTTTAACCGACGGCCGCCTTTGTTTTTTTAACTACTTTGGATATCAACAAGGCACTCTGCGACTAAACACGTACAATCGATTATTTGTGTTCATTCTGGGGCGAACACAAGATGGGCGGCGGACACTATACAATATTCAGAATAACCTACAACACGGATTGACTGCCACTAACAAAACGAAATAAAGTGTACACATCACCAGTTTCTCTGCAAGCACACGCGGTACTTCCTTCAATAATGGTGGAAAACCGTCGATACACAAATTCAACCAAATGTGCCAACTAAATCTTCGCTACCGGTAAATCGTGAGCGGATTTATCATGGTGCGCCTCCCCCCCCC
>JAHWFP010144049.1:0-19706 GCA_023313725.1 Lithobius niger | reverse complement strand
AAATTTTTCTGCCAAAAATTGTCTAGACTGTGCGACTGTTTTTCATTATTAAAAAGGAGTCGGGTAGGTTAAGTTCTTTTTAACGTTACGAGACACACTTTCATATGAAAAGTTTGGTGGAGCACTCCCCTTTACAGAATTCTGGATCCGCCCCTGCGGTACATATTTTTAAAATCTGTATTTGGGACCCGTATTCATTATTTTATACACATATACGGACCAGCTGTCTTAATACACAATTTTAAATCATTGAAATCTCTCCTGAAGAGAAAGAGTCGATTACACAAACAATACATCGCCGACCACAAATATAACGGTGTGGCGTGGCCTTCTCTCTCTCTTATCCTTGTAGGCCAAGGTACGATGCCACTGGAGAGCTGGCCTACTTCCAGACCAGACACGCTTCATACGGACGGCCAAGCACGCGTTGCACCGCCATCAACCCCTTCCTTCCTTCCACCCCCCCCCCCCCCCAACCCCTCCCAGTCTCTTCTTCTTGGGGCAAAGGAACTCAAAAGGAGGATGGAAAGAAAGAAGTCATGGACCCGGCCTATAACACATGACCCGCGCGTGCCATCCAAAATAGAAGATAGAAAAGAAAAGGGGTTGGCCAGAATGACACGTGATTTGTTATGCTAATAATACATAGGTACGGTCCTGACATCTAATGACTGCATTGTTGTTTTTTTTCTCTTCTTTTTCTCGCTGCTATTATTTTCGTTAAGGGCTCAATTTTGACAAAGGGTTTTAAGCAAAAATATTTTGTCTAGGTCAACATGAGAAACAAGTGACTTGTAAACCAAAAAAAAATGATAAATACGGAAAGTGTAGATAAAAAAAATATCATACACTTCCGAGAAATAGTAGCCATGACATGAAAAGAAAACGTGATACGGATTAAATTTGCAATTATTTACGAAACAGTTTTAAACATTTTTAAGGTTCCCAAATATTTAAATCTCTTTTTGAAGACAAGAATTCATCGCATTACCTGCAAAACCTCGTAAACGATATAATACAAGTTTTAAAGAAGCAAAACACGTTTTCACAGTAGTTGTTGCACTAATAAAATCAGGCGTGAACGGAAAGGCAAAACCTCTTAACTAAAAATAACGTCGTGCAGTGCACACATATTGTTGTGTGGCACACAACAATATGTCTGCACTGTGTGTAGTCAACACCTACTCCAGAACACCCCACCCCATCCCCTCTCCCCCCCCCCAGCCCACCTACCCGCACTCTTCACCGTTTTCTCAGTAGGAGACAAGGCGCCTCTGTCTCCTACGGCTACTGTATAATATGACTTCTTGGCCGCACTTGTACTCTTCATGCTTGCTCTGTATATATACAAGATATCTTCTCCCTGTCGCTTCCATGGAGATATACCCTCCCCTACCCACCCCTCCTTCCCTGTCATCAGGGAATCGAAGCACGTTTCCCTTGTGCTCCGTTTCCACGCAGGGGACATCCAGCTCTACCCCCATCTCTCTTCTGCTGCCGGCTCATGTTGGCCCTCCTGCCGTCTGTCAGTCACGTAACAGAAGCATGATTTCCCCACCCCAACAAACCCAAGAGCCTTTCCTTTTTACCCCTACTACCCCCATCGAGATAGAAGTGGGCCACGCGGGAGTTGACCCACCCAGGGCAAGACGGGAAGAAAACCAAGATGGCGGACTGACTGCGTGCTCCCGACCCGCCCTCCCAAATCACGCGACCCCTGCCGAGAACAACGCTACAGGCGCGAATCGACAGCAAACAACATCCATTTTATGTCGACGAGCAAGGAAAAAAAATTGAAGAAATAAGCTTATACACGAGATGAGGGGGAAAAAAACACGAGTTTTAAATGATAGTTATTAATTTCCATCCGTGAATTTTTATCGTGTTTGTGACGCATTTACGAGTTGCCGTCACGCTAGAAGCTTGAAAAGGAGAACGTAATATAAGATTATAATATATTAAAAAAAAAAATAAATAAAATAAAGAAAGTTTTGACAACATGACAAGAAATTTAGCCAAATTAAGATCGAAATCGGCGTAATTAACTCATTTTCCGACAACGGCGCTCAAGTAGTGGACATCGGTTCACGTATAATTAAAAGGAAAAGTTTTCGGGGCATTCAGCTAAAACAAAAAACTGCTTCTGTTCATGCAAATGTTTAAACGATTAAAAAAAAAAATTACAACATAAAAAAGTATAATAATCGTCCATTTTCAATTTTTTTTCCAACAACGCTTTGCCCTTTGGCAAACTTCATCGTGACAAGAGAAATCACACTCCATTCCATTTTTTTAAATCTATTCTAGCCCTATGCGCAAAAGCTGCGAACGTTCGTGTAAATTTTTCAAAAGTTGAGCTTAAAGCAGGGTGTTCACACGTTACTAAAGTAAGCACTCACAACAATAAGCAGCGGAAGCGGTGGTGTATTGGTTAAATTTGTCGACGAGTTGTTATTCAACCATCTATGAAAGACGTAACGCTCCCTTATTTTATGTCAAGTCTTTAAGTAGCACATTAAATTCTGATTAATTTGCCAGAATAATAAATAATTAATCTCTGATTAATGATGTAATATGTAATAGGGACTAGGTTCGTGAAAAAAAATGAATCGACAATACAAATTTAAAAAATATATACATTAATACCGTAAGCAAGCGAGGCCTAATAGAGACAACAAGCTTTGATTGGCTGTTGTGTTACCACGTCATCTGCTTCGGCCAATCAACACCGACGTGACGCACACGATCGTCTGATAGCTCGTGCCTGACAAAGGAACATGAGCGCCATCTCATACTTTAGTTGGAAACTACGAGGAAGCAGTGCAAGGCCAACTGAGAGTGAATAGCAGTGCAGCAAGAAGCAGAAAACCAAGAGGGAAAACAATAACTGATTCATTTACGGCCCATCCATCCTCCCACACGTAGTGACGGAGGTTGCCCACAACAGTTGCCCACCACGAGGGGGGGGGGTAGGGGGTTATCAGTTAGTAATAACATTAGCACCTGATAAATAAGCTATGTCTCCTTTTCCCTCGGTTTAGCCTTACCAAGAATTTACTTGCGAAACCGTTTCTGAACTCAACTGCTGCAAAAATGGAAAGGGATTTATTTACACTGACAGATCACGGAATAAAAATGCAAGATGTAATACTTGCCTACAAAATTATAAAGTGTGATGTTAAAAACCAGCCTGTCAATTCTCTCAAGTTGTCAAAGCGGTGACGCATGCGCATTCCTCCCGTGCGCACGCGATCTGACCGACATCACTACCGGTTTAATTATACACATATCTGCTGAATGCTGTATGATTAATTTTGAGGTTTAAAAGTCAAAATCTCAGAACTCCATTGCGTAATTTTATAGATTTTGAGAACTCAAACCCGCAAATAGGACAAAAAAAAGGCACACAATTTTTGGGGGGTGGGGGTAGGAGGGTGTGGGGATAAAATAACCATATGTATAGAGCTAGACCGTTACAAGAAAGAACGGTGGAGTCCAACGCTGAGCCCACATTAGGGAGGGAAGGTGGAAAGCCAGTATATGGTAATGGCATTAGTATTACACCTTTTCCCTCAGCAGCTTTCTACCTGCCCACCCTAATGCGGAGATCCGAGTTGGTTTCTCCCGTCGTTCTTATAACGGCCCGGCTCTACACCTATATAAGTTCTATCAACCACCTCACCGGGAATCGATTTTCTTTCCATGCTATGAGGATAATTTGAACAATGGACTGAGCGACTGCAACTGCATGTAGGCCTACACACGAAGTAACATGAACCATCTATATCCCTATTTCTCTTAGGCCAAATGTAGGCGACGAGGATTCGGGCGGCGATAAACGTCATGATGGCAATTAATCCAAACGCAGTTAATCAAAGCGATGAGAGAGGCAGGTTCATTATTTTCTCGGCTGCAATGAAGGGGGGGGAGGGGCACTTTCATTCTTTGCACGGCAGCAATGAAAAAGGGGGAGATGGTTCATTCTTTGCACGGCAGAGGTGAAAGAGGGTAGGCGGTACGTTCTGTGAAAGGTAAATGGTATTACTTATAAACAACACGGTATCCTACCTGTATATGCCGGGCACGGCTAATTCATTTACGTTTTGGTTACCCTTTTAGGCGTTTTAAATGCCGTTCATAACACACCGCATTCAAACGCTAAACTCTTGTGTAATTCCCATTTTAGACTTTGGGCTAAGCCGCACATTCACTCCATGTAGGTACGTAATGCGAATATGTTTACATTTCTCTGTCGGCATTTCGAAACCAGACGTGAATAGTAAGCCATGTTCAATAACGAAATACGTATGTAATGGTTGGTTGTATTAAATAATAGCATCACAAAAAATAGATGAACTCTTATCAACCACACAGTGTAGTCCATCGTCTACGCGTTGCTACAATAATATGGCAATATTGTTGTTGCGGTTGACAGCTATCCTGAAGTTGTGTAGTTTGCCTTAATTTTTCCTGTGGAGTTTAGATTCAGTGCGAACATCAACCTCTAAAAATACATATGGAACTGAAAATGAGTAAAAATTTGACCTACGGCGCAAAAATAATTATCTGAAGGCTTTTAGGTTAACACAACCCATACTTGTTACGCGCGTGGCAACACGTAGGTGTTGTTTACACAAAAGCGCTCTGACACAAAGACATACCTGGTTATCATGTGACGCATCTTTACGAATAGACCTCCACCCATCAAAATTAACAGAATTACTAGGATAAAACAAATAAATTTAAAAAAAAATTACGAAGAGGCGCCGGGGAAGGGACAGAAGAAATACGAGCGGGAAGAGGATTGGTGGGAGAGGGGGTTGATGAAAGAAGGTCACTTAATTGATGGAACAGCTCACCGGTAGTCGGCCTGCCCTTCCGGCAGCTCAAATCTCCGGGATCGAGTTCAGGCCACGTTACCTTGGCAACCAGCTTGGACGAGCATCCGGTGCCATCTCGGTGGCCAGGTGCAGTGTAGCTGCACATGTCACTCACTCATAGCACAGCCGCACACGTTGGATGGAAAAGGGGCAAAAAAAAAATGGAAGAAATAAAAAAGAAAAAAAAATATGCAATCGTTGGACAGCTCGTCTGAATTACTACATAGCTCGTGCCTCGCGTGTGCTGCTACTGCCGCGTGCCCTACTTGTACATGTTAATGAAGTGTTGTTGGGGTTAGGCGGCTTCCGACGTTTCCACAAAAATATGAATTTAAAAAAAGTTGAGAATTTGAATTTTGATTTGAAATGAAGTAGTAGCCTACGTAAACAAAATTGTTCCATTTTGACTTAGAACACGGAAATGAGTCAGCAACGAAAATTGTACCCTGGTAACAATGTAGTACAGTAAATCACCTTTACGCTATTCCGTTTCGTTCAAGTGGCGTGACTCGGGTTCAAAACGACGAAGCAATCGTTCGTCAAAACGCATGCTACGTTACTGGACGAGCGAGCGAAGCGAGGAGCGTCAAATACTCCGCTGAATTTGTATTTTGTGTTTCTGTCAGTCTGTGAGATTATTGCCGTCGTTATTTGGAATGCTACTTTTCTGTTTGTTGGGAAAATGATACCTGTGATCAAAAATAATCATCACTCTTTATTTGTTAAAGGCCGGTTGCCACCAAATTAGCATTGCAGCATTTAGGCCTATCGAGTTCTCTCTCGCAGGAAGCAAAGGAATGCACAAAGCAAAACTTTTAAACGTAACAAACAAGCCACGTGACTCCTTAATAAATTGAGTAAAAATTTGGCACGCCGTCGTGCACCTGAAAACAAGCTATGAAGCTTAACGATATTAGTGTCACTAGATGGCGCCAGGAGATTTTCTTTATATTTTCCAGTGGCGCCATCTTGTGATACTAATATCGTTAAGCTTTACACCTTGTTTCCAGGTGCACGAGGACGTACCAAATTTTTACTCAATAATTAAGGAGTCACGTGGCTTGTTTGTTGCGTTTAAAAGTTTTGCTTTGTACATTCCTTTGCTTCCTGTGAGAGAAAACTCGATAGGCCTAAATGCTGCAATGCTAATTTGGGGGCAACCGGCCTTTAACAAACTGACTACCACAAATAATCGGAAACACGAACATTGTCGATAAAATGGAAGCGTTTCGTATGGTTGACGGTTGAATGCAAATCATCAAACGCTTTGATTTATGTGATTTAAGTCCTCACTCTCGCAAAACAAAACAAAAATTAATATATCCGTTCCTATTCAATATTTTCGACGAAACTTGGCCAGTTAGTAGATAACTGGGCACTGGGAAAAATAAGATGCCACCAAAAAAAAAAAAAAACCTACAAAAGAAGTGATATATGAAACAAAACTCACAAGGGTGAAAGAACTCTCCCAGTTTCAGCTAATCCAAGTGGTGGTATTCAAATGGCTGCCACCAAGTTGCTACATTAGTTGCAAAGCTAATCCCACCGACTAGTACTTCAGACGTTAAATGAATAACTTGATCATTGCTACGGGTTTTAGCAATGGTCTGGTTTTTCATTTAACCTTTGATATAATAGTCGGTGGGATTAGCTTAGCAACTAATTAAGCAACTTGGTGGCAGCCATTTTTGTTTTATATCACTACTTTGATTGGCTGAAACTTGGCGGGTTCTTTCACCCGTGTGGGTTTTTGTTTCAGATTTTTTTATTACCTTCAAATAATATAATTGTTGAATGAATTGTTAATTAATTGTTGAATTTAATTGTTTAATGGACCGTTACACCCGTACCAAGCTCGAAACGCCATTAGTGATTAAGCACTTTCTAAAACTCAGCGCCCGTTTCCAGCAACAGTGACGTCATATGTAAACCGTTTGTTAGGCTAACTACGCTTACATCAATGGTCCTAGCGAAGAAACACTGCTGTTGCGTCCGCCATCTTTAGTTGTTGGATTCAGAGTGTAAAAACTGCCTCGAAGAGCCAACGAGTCCGATGCTTCCATAGTGACGTCACGAGCGGTAACGACACTGCTGAGCTGTTCGATGAGTTGAGAAAGTTCAATGTAATAAAAAGCTAGAGTCTTCTGGTTTTTCCTCGCTCTGTGTGTGCGTTTAAAGATTTTGATAAGTCCGAGGAATGCAATACAATAAAAGCGTGTAGATCAACAGAGTTCCGCTTTCAGTACGCGTCAACGTCACCTCAAACTTAAAAAAAAATTGAAAGAAAAAAAAAACCAATCGGCATCAACCGACTACACTGCCATTATCAACTCCGTGCAATCCTACACCAAATTGGGCGACGCCCTTCGCATACACTTAGAGATTAAACCGTAAATCAAATAGGCTGCGGCTGAATTATAGTGGAGTTGGCTGCCCCGACCAATTTGGCATTCAGGCAAGTGGGGGGATGACCTCTAATCCCATTACGAAACTGGTAAGCCATCATAATATCGCTTCTGGAAACAGAAAATGTTTATATTCTGGCGAGGTAGGGTGGGAAAGGGGGGGCTCCCTCCCGCATAAAAATATTGTAAATCCGTCCATTCTGCCAGTGCTTGCTACTTGTCACATCACCTGCTGGTCGAATCCGGACAGTTTGGGGTCAGGAAGTACTGACTGACCCGCTTCAACCATTTATTGCCCTTGTCTTATTATCTTTCGTTCCGTTTCGTCCGGAGATCGGTTGCGGGGAAAAGGTGGTTCGGTTCGCGTGGACGGAGCTGGCGGCGCCATATTGGGAAAGCAGGAAGCAACAATACGTTCGGATGGATGGACAGATAGAAAGATCGATAGACAGATAGTAGCTTGAAGAATGAACGAAATGCCTCTCCAACGAAACTTGGCGTGGCAGCCCGCGAAGAACCTGTTTTGGATTGGCTTGATAACGACATTGTTGTAGACGGACAAGTCATTCAATACGTCAGAACTTGAGCCATAGCCGCTTTTTGTTACGCGAAAACGTGGTGCCGCATGCTAAACAGGTAAGGGTTTCGGGAAAAACAAAACAACACGCTTAAGGTTGTGATATTTATACGAAACGCGCTACGACGTTTATTGGATCTCCATCCTCCCTTCTGCACCAAGTTCGGCAACTCCACTCCAACACCACACCTTAAAGCGCGAGCCACACATAGCAGCAAACAACCCTTTATATGCAAATCTCGGTACGTAAAGTACAAAAGTTTAAAGGCTAGGTCTACACGTAAGACAGTCAACGGACGCTAAACAAACGGTTCGTTTTTTTTTATTTCCTTGTTTGATTGCCAGAAATTTGATGGAGGACCATAAATTTAACTCTTTCAACAACTATCAGACAAGTCCATCTCTCCTCTTAGCACAATTAATCTGTTAAGCTTTGCCGTATCGGGTGGAAATAATTTTTTTTTCTCTCTTTGCTTTCTATTAACATGCGTGGAGGCAAGGCGGCATTATGTCAACTTCGTCTGGCGATATATCTCAAGCTTACGGCCGGTAACTAATAGCCTTTGTGATCCTAGGGACAAACACAATGTTGCTAGAACCTGTTGCACCCGCCGGGAAAAGCCATAATTTTATTCTCACCCGGTGCACCTTTCGTCGTGAGTGCCAACCATCATAGCCTTCATCACCCTTCTTCCTTTTTTTTCCTTCTTGGTGGCATTTTGGACTCACGCATTTGTATTTGCCCAAACTCGAGTCCCCGGGTCGTGGTTTGGTGACTTTTACGCCTAACGGAAGTTCACGGAGAATCAAGTAAGTGTGTCTTTAAAAAGAGAACCAGGTCTTAAAAGTTCAGACGGTAGGACTGTGGACTACGAACAACATAAAGGCATATGCAAATCGATTTTCGTAAAGTGAACAAGTCCGTAATCAGGGTTCGTACCAAAGTACTGAAATAATTTCCCTTGCGTTGTCCAGGTTTTTCCAGAATATTTCAGGTAAGTTTTCGGGCTATTTACCGTAATTTTAAGTAGGATATTTTTTTCCTACTTTTTACCCGTTTTGCTTGTTTGTAAGGCTCACTCAGCGCAAACGAGTAGCCCGATTTAATGAACTTTTCATGTCAACATAGAATTATATTTTCGTAAGAAGCTCACAATCAATACCTACATAGAGCAAAACCATAAGAAAACAAAAAAGGGTGATATCATACAAAAAAAACCGTAAGGGTAAAGGGACCCATCAAGTTTTCGCCATAGAAAGTAGTGATATCAGAGCCAAAATGGCCGCCACCAAGTTTTCCGTCCCAACACTGATCACTTAATCTTAACTGATACCTCGGGGATTGTCAGTTGCGCTTCAGTGATCACGATTCGGACCACAAACTTGGTGGCTGCCAGCTTTGGCTCTGATATCACTACTTTCTATGGCAAAAATTTGATGGGTCCCTTTTCCCTGATAGGGTTTTTATACACCACAGTGTCTGAACAGTGTCTTAATGAAATGTGTTTAATGCACTTAGGTCTTGGCCTAAAAGTGTGGTTTCGTGTTTTCCCTGAGTTTTCCAGGTTATTTTGTGAAAAATTGGAGAATTCCCTGAATTCAAATGTAGTTCAAATTCCATTGTAAAATTTGCGTAACAGTAACATGCGCGAAAATTGAATCCACGACCTTTGCAGGAAAAAAAAAACGCCGCGGGAAAAAAGACTAATTGTTTTGTCAATTTTTTTTTCGTGTTATTATTTTTGTTATAGGTTAGGCCAGGTCAGTTGCCTCGGCTCGACTTTTACCAGGCAGGCAAAGGAAGTTCCACCAGGAAACGTACTTTTTCCTGCAACTTTTTTTGCCTTTGCCTGTTTTTTTTACGGGGCTTGTTTTTCCACAAGCTTCTTTCTTAGCGTTTTTTCCTTTGACTTGCTTTCCAACTTTTTATCTACGGCTGTTTCTTCTAGGCTTTTTTCCCTGGGCTTTTCATTCCTTCTAAACAAGACGGAAAGCCAAATGGGCTCGAAAAGTTATTAATAAATAAAGATGCGAACCTATTTAGTTGCCTTTTGGTTTTAGTTGCCTTTTGGAGTTGCCTTTTGGCGCATTTACGCAACGACTAGCCTTTGCATTCTCGCAGCTAGATTATAATCGCGATGGCGAAATTATTGTCGTTGATATGGTAACAACGGCTACCGGAATAGCTAAATCCGACGTCGTTTGAGTAAACGTCTTATAATCCGTGACAGTAAGATAAAAAATTCCTCCTGAAGAAATTTTCTCAGTCGCTTCTGAACTCGCATTATTGATGGTTTTCGTTGTGAGTCGACAGAGCTAAAACCGCCGGCCATGTTGGAATTTCAGTTGAATTCTAGCTTCTAGCTGCGAGAATGCAAGGGCGAGTCGTTAGGGCACGTCTACACAACGACTCACTTTTGCATTCTAGCAGCTAGAAGCTAGAAATCACCTCAAATTCCAACATGGCGGCGGTTTTATGTCTGCCGCCTCGCAACGAAAACGGCAAATAACGTGAGTTCAGAAGCGTTTGGGAAAATTGTTTCGTCATGAGGCATTCTTTATATTATTGGCACGGATTAGAAGACTGCAAGTATTTACTCAAACGATGTCGGATTTAGCTAATCCATTTAGCGTTGGTACCATGGCAATGTCACCTTTGCCATCGCGATTGAGTTCTAGCAGCGAGAATGCAAAGGCGAGTCGCTGCATAAACGCGCCCGAAATGTCAGACTATCTGAGCGGGAATAGTACCCACGACCAAATGCCCACAGTCCCACCACTGAGCTAGTTCGGCTTTTAGTCTCAGAGGTCGTGGGTTCAATTCCCGTTCAGGCAGTCTGACATATAAATCCAAAAGACAACGTAAATAGGTTTGCATCTGTATTTATTTCCATTTTTTCGGCTGCTTTTTTTCCAGGCTTTTTTCCTCTGCTACTTTTTCCCTAGATTCGCCAGTAAAAAACAAACAAGCCTTAGATTCTAATTTCACGTAATGGTAATAGCTCAGTCAAGATGGGCAACTGATGCTGGATTGAGCTTAGGATGGGGGGTGGAATATTAATTTTTTTTTTCCTGATTGGTCAAATTAAAAAGGACGAGTGGTTCAAGAGACTTGGCCAAACTCCGGTTTGCCGTTCCAATTGTTCTTCGTCTTCATTACTCCTGACAAAACGAAAACAGACAAAAAATTCCTGTAAAATAATGAAAAGAAGAGCGGCTTACTGTTGTCGTCGGAAGGCACGTCGGAATCTTCGGGATGACGAGGAAGCTCGGGCGGGGGTAGCGCTGGAGGCGGGGGTTTGTTGCTACCAACCGAAACGTCCCCCTCCTTGGCGACGAGTCCTTTCGCCTTGTTGCTTAGCAACTGATCGATGATGCTAGTCAACCGGCTTTCACGCTTTTTCTCAGGTTCCGGACTAAAAGAAAAAAAGAAAAAAGGGAGGGAAACAGAGCATGAATATTAATGAAGATAAATAATTAAAAACCCTTATTCACAAGGAAAAACTCAAAGATAAGAACTGGCGTATACATGGAGGACGGATGAGTGAGGTTTTCAATGGTGGTGGTGGTGGGGGAGGGAAAATTTGCGGTAAAAAAAATACAGAAAGACAATGAGGGAAAGAAGAAGTGTGAATTTAAAGTTTAATAAAAAAAAATGCAATTAAAAAAAAATATTTTTTTCCGTCCAATTAACAGTATTCAACAAAATAAGCACGGGGAGGAGTGCGAAAAACGCGAGGGAGGAGAGACATGAATTTTTGATTAAAAGTCGTCGTGTTGGCGTAAATAAAAAGAAAATGAAAAACAACCTTCGCTCTCGTGTTGAATTAAAAGACCTTTTAATTGCGACTACCGCTGCTCGATAATGAGTCAAAAATAGACATTTTTTTTTTCTAAAAAACGCGTCATTTTTGCGTGGATGAAGATGAACAGAAGAATTTGTTAGGGGAAATTTAATGGAACGAGTGGGGAATGATTAGTGAGGGGAACGGAATATTTTCAGCGTCAAAATAGTGATGAACGCTGCTATTTCTGAACAATAGAATCCCCCGGTACGATTTACCCAATAGCAACGCAACCCCCTGTTTCATAGTGTTGCATGACAGCAACACGTCGCTTCGCGGTGAAAAAAAACAGGGTCTACTATGCACAAGCTTTGTGAGGGGTCCCCGGGTACCCGAACAAAGCGAGCAACAACGGCCCAGTGGTACATTAAAAAAAAAAAGTAGGCTACCAGATATTAAGAGGGTTATATAAATAAGTAGAAATAAATCGCTGGAAATAACGTTTTGAGCCTTGTGAGTGTATGATTTGTGTTCCCTCTCCATTATCTATAGCCAAGTGAATTTCGGTCGAATGGAGCCCTGGTCACGGTTGCGACCTTAATAACGGGTTCAGTGAGTTATCTTTATGCCAGTGGAGGATGCGGCCATAGCGATTAAGGCGATATGCAAGTGATCTGGGGGCGAACTGGGTAGCCGGTTCGAATCCGGGTCATGCCACTCCGACGAAACGTAAGTGCACAAAGGTGGCTTACTGAACTACGTTATTTGTAGTGGCTGATTTTCGCTGTTGGCTAATTTCCAATTTTCCTAAATATTAAGAGGGTTAGGCAGTAGGGTGGACAAAAAAAAAACTATCGTAATATTGCGGAAGAGTTAAGTCTTCGACCTCCTAATCACCATCCCAAGAGGGGAAAAAAAATCTAAAAATTTGTTAGAGGTGCTCACCTAAAATAATTTTTGACCAGTTTACGATGAAAATATTTATATTATCTCATTTGGTACTCTGAGAGACCATTAAAAGAAGTCAGTATTAAATTTAAAAAAAAAAAATATTTCGTTCCTAAACTTTTAATGATGACGTAAAATCGGCAAAAATTCCTTTTTTTTCTTCCCCTGTTTTTGTTGACGATAATTCGCATTATTTTCTGGACGAAAACAAATTGTTTCCGATTTTGGATTCATTTTTCAGTGGTCTCAGAGTACAAAATGAGATAGTATAAAAAAAAGCTGTATTTTAAACTAGTCAACAATAACTTTTACGGATTAGCGATTTTTCCCCTTGACTTTTTTGATCCGCCCTATTAAGAAGCCGACTGTCGGTCTGTGGCTAGCTGGGTGCAGCCATTGTCCAGATTCAATAGAGCAGTGACACGACGTACTATCATTGTATATAACTCTATGCTGGAGCCATAATGGGTTAGCTGCAAGGGGCACTGCCGAGAGAAACAGAAGGGCGTCATACTGAAGCCGATACTGTGAAGAGTGGATTTCTTAGACCTAAAACGCGCGATTTTTGTTGTTGGAGAAAACAACGTTATTTTAAGCCTAAGAAATCCGCTCTTCCGTTGTTTCTCCCTCCATTTTTATGTAGTGCACCTTGTAGTTATGCCCTCCAAAACCCATACTGGTGCCAATCTGGTGCCAATATGGCGGAAAATGTCACTGCTCTATAGCGAGTGGAATTAGTACAGGCTGTAAGGTTTGAACTCGGTCTCCCATGTTAAAGCCAAAACTTTGATGCTTAATTTTTCCGCTGCCTTTTAATATTTTCCACTCAAATTTAATACACAACCTTTGTTGGGCTTGGTGAACACGTGTACTAACTTTTATTAATTTCCGATTGGTCTCTTCGGAGATGTGGAGTTGAGCTGGAATCGTGAATTTATATATTTTAGCTTGTTGTGGCTGTTATTTGGACACGTTTATACAATGGTCCCTATACAGACCCCTATACAGTCACCATTTGCCCTAGAAAGGTCATTTGAAAGAGCTACTTCCAAAGATGTGCCCTTTATAGAATTAGAAATTTCAATACGTCGAGCCATTTCGGAGTTACGGGGCCCTGAACGATCAGTTTTATTGTTTTTACATTGTTTTAAACATTGTTATTAGGCAATAATGTCATTCAGCAAACGCCAGCCGCAAGGCGTAGGCTTAAAAAGACCAAACACATGCTAACAATCCTGTGAGTCAACAATTCACCCACACTTTGAGAAAACGTGAAGATGAAACATTTTATAACTGATTTAAATCACCCAACGATCACTACTGAACAAATCGTCACACTTTAACAAGGTACTGGACTGTTGGTTGTATAAAGTTTCACCGAATGCGGGCTTCCAATGTTTGGGGTTCGTTTACCATCTCTAATTTTTGACACGGACCATTGCACTGTGACTGAGGTTGGCGGTGTTGACCCAGCTGTCGACGCACCATTAAACCTCAAACCCCCTTCTCCCCTCCCCCTCCCCTTCTTAAGTGAATTACATTTCCCTGAAAGCTGAGATCACGTCACTTGAAACTTTAAAAAGGCAATAAGGAAAAGTAAGAAATTTGTGAATTAGCGTTCTGGGCGAGGCCGGGAGTGAAAAATGATTCGCTTCAGACTATGAAATCACGTAATGAATGAGAGTTAAGGAGAACAAATGCGCGCGCCTATGTAATTACCCAACCAACAAAAATTTGAAACCTCGTTCAGCACCATAACTCGACGAACACATTCCCTTCCTCGTCTTATGGATAATCGACACGTAAATTTATTAAGCTGATGAAATCATTCGTTTCTCACGGGCTAACAGCCCAATTTCAGCATGAATTTAACACAATACAGTCAATTTTGACGAACTAAAAAGAATAAAAAAAGAAGCCAAAAAAAAAAACCAACTACAAACGAATAAGGAAAGAAAAAATAAAACTTCCATTTAAAAATAAAGAAGATATCCTTTTAACTAAAAACCCTTTCAGCCAGGCTACACTCCAAAATCGTTGGGAAAAAATTAAATTGAACTCGACGCCGCCCCCCCCCCTCCCCCCGCCCTTTCAATGCCCCGAACACTCTCCTGTTGTCGACTGAAAAGTAATGATGTGAAGTTCATTAGCCTAGACTAGGCTTCGATTAACCCCAAGCCCACGCCCTAAAGTTACAGAGTAAGAATGTAGGCATAGCTTCAGGTGCTGCAGAAGAGCGGTGCATACCTGAACACGTCCTCCTCCTATAAGATAGGTTTTCCTTTTTTCTTTTTTCTTTCTTTCCGCTTTTGACGTGGACTCAAAAGCTGCTGTTTCACGCACGAAATCGCTTATTGGTTACGTGCAAAACGTAAACAACAAATCTGACAAATATGTTAAGCGATTACACGAAATTGATGTCTGCGGTTAACGCAGGGTGGTCCTCTTCACACAGAAATATTGAAATTTTCTAACCTTTTTTGAAGATTTGCACAAAAAAGACTTTAGTGAGTTTATAAAAGCGTGGGTTTAAAAAAAAACACGACTTTAAAAACATGAAAATTACAAAGACTTGCACATGTTACGCCTAAAAAACTAGTCAAGAAATAGCATTCAAGGTGGCCTTTTTCACAATGCATCAAAAACTGATGCATGTTTAAATCGCATAATAAGCTGGAAGGGCGGTGGAGGGGCGGTTTTTTTTATTTTTTACCATCCTCACACGACTTTTACACTTTTTTTCAGTAGTACTGTCACAAGAGCGTAATTTTTATCGATAAATTTTCTCAATCACGAATTGCATTCCGAAGCTGAAAAAATATCAAGCGCTTGCCGTGAGAAATGTTTAATCGCATAATAAACTTTGTAAAAAAGGGTGGGGGGGGGAGGGGCGGACTGTTTACTTTTTAGCATCCTCACACGACATTTACACTTTTTTCAGTAGTAATGTCACAAGAGCGTAATTTTTATCGATAAATTTTCTCAATCACGAGTTGCATTCTGAAGCTGAAAATACACCGATGGCTTGCCGTGAAGTATTTTTTCCAGCTTGGGAATGTAACTAGTGGTTGAGAAAATTTTTCGATACTCACCTACGCTTGAGTTGTATTTGAAACGAGAATATACCGTCTATAAATTGTTTTTACTTTATGAAAGAAGCCATCATTGACCGCCTCTCCCCCAGTTTCCAATTAATCACGTGTTGCTAAGCAATGTAGCTCAAATGGCTGCCACCAACCTTCTCGTTCCAACCTAATCACTGACATCTTGGGGTATCAGTTAAGTTTGGGCGACCTCGGTTCGGACCACAAACTTTGTGGTAGCCATTTTGCCTCTTTATTGCTACTTTCAATGGCAACGACTTAGTGGTGATCCCTAAAACCTTTAGGGGTTTTTGTATTAGTTTAAACACGGCATGTGCTTGGTAGATGATGTGTCAAGCCCCCGTCCCTCCCCCCGACTTCCCTTCACCCCCACCCCCTCTTGGTGGGCAACATCCTACACTACGTGTAGGAGGACGGTTGGGTCGTAAATGAATTCACTACGTCGGCCATTTTGCCACTTCTCCCTCGTGGTTTACAATTATGGTATGAGATGGCGCTCATGTTCCTTTTGTCACGCGCGAGCTCGCCCGTGTATGGTCCGTTTTGTTTGCCGAAGCAGATGACGTAGGAACACAACAGCCAATCAGAACTTGCTTTCGGTATAAAATAATAGAATAACAAACCAAACATGATACTGGCAGAACACATACAACGACGAAATGGAAAAAAAGAAAGTTTGAACAGAAGGAGTTGAGAACAAAACAAACAATTAAACACCCTGAAACGCACGTCAGAAACGAATCCACGGTCATTTGCGCAAATCTATTGATGAAAACCACAGGATATAGCTTGTCAAAATCGCGTCAACACGAAACAGTAAACAACATTTTCTGGTGTGAGCATTCCGATGAAAAGGTTGTTTTTCCGTCTAATAATTTTGGCCAGAAAAACAAGTTTATCAGGCTGAATGATACGTAGACTCAAGATCTGCTAACTACGTGTACAGAGCAGCGCAGTAATCGTACAAAAAAAAAAATAAAAGCTAAGGGAACATCACGAAATCGCTGACGAAGAACGTTGCCTGGGAAACGAGTTTCTGCCTATATCCATCCGCAACACGCACTTCTAGAAAATAAGTAACCACCTCCTTTGGCACTAATTTGTCTCGCGGCTTGATATAGCACATGGGCGGAGGAAGAAATTACCGTGTTTTTTTTTAACGGCCATACCGCATTTGCGTCATCAGAAGTGGTAGTAAAATGGTAACTTCTTTGATAGGGCGGACGAATTAAGGCGGTCCGTCCCACGAACCTATGAAAACTGGACCCACCCAACCAATACGTAATTGATAGGGAAGTGTCGCAAAGGAAGAAGTGATTTGCACGGAAACTTCTTTGTACTTAGATTACAGAACAACACGTAGCTTCTGCATTGGTACGTAATGTATTTAAGTACTCTGTATAGCGACCCATTTTGGGCTCTGAATATTATTGCCCCAGGCCAAGAAACTACCTCAGTCAGCCTTGTGCCCAAGATACGTCGCAACAATCTACGTCTCCTTAAGGGTAGCATTATAGTTGTCAAACAATATCAGCAGCAACTGTCAACACCAAGAGCCAAGCAATTGTACTGCTCGAGCCCTGTGTAAATATTATCTTGTAAATATTATTCCAATCACCCAACAAGAAACCCGCAAAACTTTGGTAAATATTAACTAGAAATTTATTCCCCCCAATTTCAGTAACGTCATGACCCGCAAATTCTTATAAATTTCACCACCATCTCATTCAGATCAGGAAGGAGGATATCTAGACACACGCTAGTGTGTCCCCGCCAAGTAACAGTAGATCATCCCATTGTAGACATCCGATTGTTAAAAATTAAAAAGATGGCTAACTAGCAGACATGTGTCTGTTAACTGTAAGCAACTTAAAGCATATTTTGGCATGTTGAGGGTAAATCCCAATGCGACAGAAATGTTTCAAATTGTGGGAAATGTAAGGGGGAGGGTCAGAGATTAAGAAAAACTAAAATTAGTAGCAATCTTCTAGTTTTCATTTAACTTTCGAACTATTAGTATGCGATTAACTTGGCTAACAGGATTAACCTTGGCGGCCTTTCCCTGGTGGAATGATATCAATACCTTCAAAGGCCGACCGTTTTTGGAAACTTGGCGGGTTTTTCTACCAGTTTTGGTTTTGGGTGGATTTTGTTAAGTCGGGCGAGCATTCGTTTACTGACCATCATGTAAATTAACTTGACCATACATTACCATGCGTACAAAGGCAATCCGACTCTATCATTATATTACCTGTTTCATCATCAATTTCCACCTGTCATCGCCATTACACCAATTTTCAAGATCCGTCCCTCCAACGTAATACGACATTTTTTAGGCCTCCGTAGGTAAACGGTATGAGTGAGCGACAAGTTAACCATTGTATGCATTGCTGTGTTTTTCAAAACAATACACAGATTCTGATCGGCATAGACCCTAAAGCCCTGGGAACATTTGCTGCATTCAGATTCGTGACGAAGTTGTATGGAGCGCAAAAGACATCAAACTTGCCAACCGAATAGTTAGTCGACTATCTTATCGAGGCACCACTTTGACATCTTTGGCACTCCGTAAATTAGAGTCACTTAACTTCCTATTTCGTTTTATCCGTTTCGGTCTTAACAGATACAACAGATCGCTTCAAATTACGTAACGTAAAAATAAAATTCAAAGCAAACTGGTAAGAAAAAAAAAACAGAACAATTTTATTCCAATATCGCGCGGAAGGGAACATGTATTGGAATGCTAGGGCGGAATTCAACCAATCAGGTTGTGAATGGCTGTAACGCATGCGCTGTGGTGGTATCCGGAGTTGGCTGTCTAAAGGAGAAGCTAATTTGAGCAACTTCAGACCATTTGCACACTGTGCCTGTTCAGATGGCTTCCCTGTCCTGCAGCGTGTTACACCGCCGCGAAAGTCACCATTACTCCGCTTTTAAGCTGCAGGATGTGTGGGGGGAGGGGGGGGGGCGAAAGAACTGAGGTGGAGTTGTACATTTTTAACACATAGTTGAAGAAGTGGAAGCAATTTGGTATTTGGACAACTATGAAAATTTACGCCTAATAACACAAATTTAGGGTATTTCCGTGTCGCTCCATCCAATAAAGCTGAACTGAAATCAGTTTAAATGTAAATATTCTTAATGAAAAACATGTAATTTACTTAATTTGCTATTAAAAAAAATATTTATTGTATTAATTTTAAAAATTACCAAGCCACCACTCAGCACGGAACGTGCTTTTTGCAGTTGGCGTGTTTTAACGTGGAATATGTTTACATAAACAGTAACACCACGACAGAAATGTATTAATGGAATACTAGCTGTACCCCCGGCGTAACATACGCCGGCTAGCTGGTTCCCACATACCTGAGCGTAACACTGTAGTGGGCCCCGGTTGCCCCTATTGTGTGATCTGAATATCCTCATCTCTGGTCCCTCTTTGAACCCCTGCTGATTTGTATTATGGAAGTAAGTGTTTATTTTCAATGGAGGACGTTTCTCTGTTCTGATACCAAGCCCAACAAACCCAACAACGGTTGTGCATACAGTCATTGTTACTCAACCAACTTTGAAACTCTTTCAAGTCGGCTCTTAAGAGCTAGCTTTATTAATGCAATATGTCGATTGTTATAGGCCACATCTGTTAGTTTGACATTGTCGGTCGCTCGCCCTCTTTCATTATACACCCTCTTTCATTGTAGTCCATAATAATGATGAATTTGCTTGCCCAACCTAAACGTATTATATATACTAGAGGAAGCCCGTGCTACGCACGGGTGGTGTTTGATGCAGCGTTAAAAACACTGGGACGATTTCCTTCCTCATGTGTTTTACGGAATCCCGTCTATGTGTTTTTGCGTACCCTGTCTAGCAAACGGTGTTTTTCGTTTGCTTCACTTCATTCAGCGTATCCCTTGTTCCGGAGTCCATACACTTACATTACATATGATTCTTTCCTGTAAAAATGGTTGGAATACGCGTTTGTACATGTGAAATAAATAAATACG
>JAHWFP010144045.1:0-12153 GCA_023313725.1 Lithobius niger | reverse complement strand
ACCTTAGTACACAAACCAAAGAACCGATTATTTGTTTCCAGTTCTTTCAACTGTAATCTTCAGATGCATCTAATGGCTAGAGATGCAAACATGTGTTTCATATGTAATTTTATAGGGCATATGACACTTTAGTGCACAAATCCATATACTCCTCATTCAGAACAATTTCCCATGCAGAACTACACCTACACGTTTAAGGGAAAAGAAATGGAAACAATTTACCAGTTCTTTGAACTGTAATTTTATGGTCATTTTTAACACTTTATTATTACTCATATCGACATCGAATTATGAATACAAATTTTGTTTATTTTGGCTTATTGCATGCATAGTTAGTAAAACTTTAAAGAATGCAATGGTTTTAAAAGAATTAAGCACAACTAATTTCAGTTTTATTAGTTATAACTTACGTTGCCAGCTGGGAACACCACCATCTAAGTCATCATTTAAAGCTCGTCTGGTTTCCAAGGCAGTAATACGTTTTTCTAAATCATCAAACTGCTTGTGAGCTTCTTCAGATGGATCCACTTTCAGAGCCTGTACTTCAAACACCATGTCATCGATTTGCTTTTCCAATTTATTTAATTGTTCCGTGAACATATCTTTCAATTCTTCGACAGTGTGGCAGTCAACAGCGGGGCATGACTCGTCATTAGCTGATGGCATTTTTTGCTCATGAAAGGTTTCACAAACAACAATATTTCTCCTCTGGCAGGCAACCCGAATCCATTTTCCTGTTGGACTTGGACCCATTCCTGAAGACAATTGTACACATTGTTTGTTTTCATGAGGTTCTGATTCAATAACCCAGTTGAAGTACGTTGCGGGTTCATGGTCATGCCACAAGTATGTTCCATTGACTTCTTTTAGGCCTAACCACACGTGGTCTACGAGTCCGTTTTGTTCGTAGAGGAATTTTTCAGTGAGCAGTTGTTCTTGGAAGCTTTTGATGCTAAGAAGTCGGGCATTTTTCCCAGCAAATAGCTCGCTTCCCTGGGACTGGCACATGTTTGCAGCCTCCGATTGTCTTACTAGATGGTCTGGTCCTACAACTTTCACGTACTTTTCAAAAACTGTTCCTTCTTGTAATTCTTTCAACTCAACATGTGTTACAAGGATGCCTGAAACATTAATTATGTAGGGAAAATAATCAAATGGAGAGCAAACAAATTTTTGAATAATTAAGACAAAACCAAATCATGTATTTTGTGCCTAACATGGGTTGTCTAAAATGCAGGGTAGGTGGCAAAGGTTTAGTTGTGTAATTCATTTTTATAATTAATTTGTCCACTGATCTCCATTTTCATACCTTACAGGTCATATTCCTAACTAATGTTGTTATTTTAACATAATTTTGTACTTGTATTCTTGCCCATCTAATATTGATATACTAAACAAGACTTCATACTTGAGTCATGTTCCTAACTTACCGTATTTTCATACCTAATAATACTTTTAATACCTCTTGAAATTTGAGACACAGGTAAAACTTGTATCGAAGTTTTAAAGCCTAAATACATGTTTCAAAATAATTTTGTTCAGTTTATCTCACGATTTTTGTAAGGTATGCACACTTATTTTTCCCATCGAATTTTGCCCCATTCTGAAACAAGGACTTGGCCCAGTAGGTGAAGTGCGTAATACCTATGGTCCTGTTGAACCCTTAAGGACTAAACTTGGCCCAGTAGGTGAAGTGTGTAATACCTATGGTCCTGTTGAACCCTTATGGACTAAACTTGGCCCAGTAGGTGAAGTGTGTAATACCTATGGTCCTGTTGAACCCTTATGGACTAAACTTGGCCCTGTAGGTGAAGTGTGCATGCCTACACTCCTGGTCAAACTTTTTTGACGAAATTTGGCCTTATAGGTAAAGTGTGTAATATTTATGCTCCTGTTCAACCCTTACGGATGAAACTTGGTCTTGTAGGTGAAATGTGTTATACCTGTGCTCCTGGTCAATCCTTACAGATGAAACTTGGCCCTGTAGGTGTAATGTGTAATACTTATGCTCCTGTTTATCCCTTATGGATGAAACTGGCCATGCAGGTGAAGTGTGTAATACCTATGCTGCTGTCTAACCTTCGTGGTTGAAACCTGGTCCTGTCACTGAAGTGTATAATACTCATGCTGCTGTTCAACTCTTATGGATAAAACTTCGCCCTGTAGGTAATACCTATAGGTGAAGTGTGTAATACCCATGCCTCTGTTCAACCCTTTTGGATGAACTTGGCCCTGTAGGTGATGTGTGTAATACCCTTGCTCCTATTCTACCTTTCTGAATGAAACTCGGTCCTTCAGGTGATGTGTGTCACACCTGTGCTCTTGTTCAACTCTTAAAGAAAAAATTTGGCCCATCCCAAGCGTGTAATACCTTAGTTTTTGTTCAGCTCTTATGGATGTAGCTTCCCACCGTAGGTGAAGGGTGTAATACCTGTGTTGCAGTCGTTGTGTGTGTGTGTGTGTGTGTGTGTGTTGGGGGAAAGAGGGTGTCGTTTGATGAAGGAACATTTTGATTAGCCCTAAATAAAAAAAAATATTCTGTATGAATATGTGTCAGTAATTCAACTGAATTGTATGCATTTTGTAGGTCTTATTGTCAGCATTCAGCTTTGTCCCTCCACTTTGTTTTTAGAATTGATTCGTCTGGTTTTCTGGTTTCCGCCTTATAACGGAAGTGTGTTAGGACTACATGTAGTAGTCCTAAACCAATTTCTAGGCAAATTCGACTTCCCAGTAACGCACAGTTACAAGGGTGACAAAACGATCAGCCAGCACCAGCCCAAGCACGTTAGGCTAATCACCGCTAATACTGAAAGTAAGGCGTCGAAGCAACTTCAGTACGAAAAACTTTAAATGCGGTACTTAAACGTAAATAGTTGACAATCTATTATTAATAATTTTCGTAAAACTTAGCAATGTTAGTACCATATTCTATTTTAGATCTAAGAGATAATATTTTCATTAAAAATGGATACTTAATTACTTTGGTTGATGCATTGTGACTGGTACTAATGTTTGTCCTACAACAGTCGTCAGCTTTCAGGATGAGTTAGACTACCGTCTGGAATTTTTGTGATAGATCGTTGTGGAAGCAAAACTATTTAGTTGATGGAGCTTTCTCGTTTCAAGTGTCACTTGAGCATAGTTTAAGCAGTGATAAATGCTCTCAACCATTAGTTATATTCCGAAACTGATAAAAACACCTCGCGCAAGCGCTTGGTAGTTTTCAGCTACGGAATGTCACTTGGGGTGGAGAGCATGTATTGAGAACATTTATTCAGAACATATAACTCAGGGTTGACTTGCACCCTCGTGACATTAATACTGATAATACTTCTCATTGAATCAACATTATGTTGTGTTATTACTATCACCACTGGTAGGATAAGTCTTGGGAGAGTTAGTATTGGAGGAACATTGTATATAAACATTCTAGGGAGACAATAGTTCAGCTGATAGTTACAAATGGGTGCCAGTAGTCTTGCTTATTATATTCTTACTAGAGGAAGTCCATCCTTTGTATACTGGTGTTGGATGCACCGTTTGCAACATTGGTATGGGTTGGTTGCTCATGTATACGTCCATGTTTCCCCGCATTCAGATTCTTCAATCAAATTTTCGCTTGCTCAATCAGCACATCCTGTGACTCAAATCTCTCTCTTCCAATGCTAATGATCCCCCTTTACAGGAAGCACAGTTTTAAAACTGGTGCGTTCAAAAATCGTTGCACGAGACAATTTTTTGCTCTCTAATAAGATCACTTCCCTGATGACACTCATGATGTTAGTCTTACAATGCTGATTTTCGTTCACTTCGCTCACTTAATCAGCACATCCTTTGACTCAAATCTCCCCCTTCCAATGCTCATGATCCCTCTTTATAAGTAGCCTCTTTTTAATGCTCAATTCGATTATATTTTATCATGTTTATGCTGGTGGGAATAAATAAACATACGTTTGTAAAACAAAGTCCAAACCTTTAGCCTACTAGCTTTGTCATGTTTTTTGTCTGGGAATAGGTGGAAAGTAAATCACCGACAATGCCTCATTAGTTTTTTTATTTATTTATTTAATGTTGTTTGAGAGCCTAACGGACACAATGCCCCACGCTCTACACTTACTGAAAGACTACTATTCGTGTTTTGTTTTAATTTGCAAAGGTAATAATGTTGCCCACAACTTTGCAGGGTAGCAATGATAAGCATCGTCCACTGCAAGTTTAAAGTAATTGTTAAAGCGATTGTCAGCTTCTTAATGGTTCTAAAAAATATCACTCTCACTGTTCTTGATTTCTACATCTTATTATGTCGATTATGTAGATTATTCTGTGCCCTAAGAAAATGCTAAACCATCTAGTTTGATGCAACTTCCTGGATTTCAGTTAATAAATGCGAAGGATGACTGGCATACCATTATTAGCGAGCAGTTATATAATTTTAAAAACTTGCACCCATTCTGCAACAAAAATAACGACTTCAAGAAATGCATTGGCAGTATAACTTCAGCTGTTTTATACTGACATCTGAACGAGATTTTGAAGTCACGGCTTGAAGTCGTGGCTAGCAACTTGGAAGTTAGGATCAATGAAAAGCATTCTATACATGATACTCGCATATTGGTTTACCCATATAATTACCATTCTGCTGACAACTGACACAGATCTACATAACAATAATAAAAATACCGTTGAGAAGGGGGTTACTTGAAATTGATAGTAATTTAAAAAAATCTTAATCTTCCTTTTTAAGAACTGTCGACAAACTACAGGCACTTTATACCTAATATGGAAAATTTGCTTTTAAAAAATTGTACCAAATAGGAATTGTGTTTAAAGCTTAACAAAAACAGCACGAAAACCACTACTTGATAAATTAACAATTGTGGTCACCACTACATTAGAAAAATTGAAAGAAGACTTTCATCTGAGTCTCTCTACTGCTGCGGGTATCAAGAAAATTGTGGAAACAAAACAGCGGAACCTACAACTTCAGACCCAATAAACTTCAGACCCATCTTCCTACAAATCATGCAAAGGCCATGTGTGCCCCACCAAAATTGAACGCTTCAAATTATGAATGGAAAAATCTCTGAAATTCATATTTTCCTTACCTCCAATTTGTTGGATATTGTGTTCGTAGTTGAAACATGGTTTGATGATTCCGTTGTGGATACAATATTTCTGACTCAAGACTCTTATAAAGTTATTCGATGTGACTGTTCCATGTCAACCGGTGGAGGAATTGCTGCCTTTCACAATTCCTCTTTGGTGTTTGCAATGTTCAGCTCTCGGAGGATGTTGAGGCATTACAATTTGTTTTAGGACAGTAAATTTGAGGATAACTTTAGGATACTTACCCGATGGCAGGGATATTCAAGAGATAACTGCTATGTGTGATATTTTCTTTATCAAATACCCCTGACAAATTAAATACTCTCCTTGGTGACTACAATATGTCCTACATTGACTGGCAGCCTCAAATAACCTACAACAACTATTTTTGAACTCTACTACATAATTTGAACTAAACCAACTAGTACTAAGTCTGCACATGGAAAAAATATTCTCGACCTTGTCTTTGTCGACAATGATCGGGTGGTGTTTAACACCGATGTTAACGATCACATTAGCAGTAATGACCATAACCCAGTTTGATTTTGCCTAACAATTTTTCGAACCCTATTTAAATTATCCTTTAATAACGTTTATAGGAGCATGAACTATGCCAAATTACATACAATACTTAAGAGGGTTTAGTTGGTCTGATTGTGTGTATTACACACAAAATGTTGACGATCAGTGGAATTCTTTCCTAATATCCTAAAAAAGGCTATTGCTGATTGTAGTAATTTAAAACACATAAATCCTCATGTATTTAGAAATCTCTCACTCCAGATTCGTAAACGTGTGACCCATAAATTGCAACTATGGCACAGTTACAAGTTAAATCGAACTCTTGAAAATAAAATGCACATAATAATCATAGAAGGAAACTTACGTCAGTCATAAAAAAATTTGACATTGAATGTGACTAAAAAATTATTAATGAAGGTACGCTGGTGGCCAAGTTGCCTAGGTCAATCGGCCATCTATCCTGTAACAATGAGCTTGTCTGTGATAACGTTAAAAAGGTAACTTTTAAACAGGATTGTCTGCAACAACTATCTTACCGACAACTGCGTCCCTCCACCTCAGAGTCCTAATAATGGATCAAACTTAACCAAATTAAGTTTTGACCTTAGTGAGGTACAAAACACTCTTCTTACACTTAAAAATAGTAGAGCAATTGGGGACGGATTCTGTCCTTCGTTTTACACGGAGTTTACTCTCGTGCTGAGCTTACCTTTATTTGAGATTTTAAGTCTCTCCTTTCAGTACGAAATATTGGAAGTTGGCCAGTTTTCCAAAAAAGGAAATGCCGCTGACACTAAAAACTACAAGCCTATTTCAATAACTTGTGACCCATGCTGTTTCGTAGAAGGAATCATTAAAATCATCCTATGGATTCCTTAAAGAAAAACCATCTTCTTCCTGACAATCAATTTGGAATCTTACCTGGAAAATCCACTACTACACACTTTTATACTGATTGGAAGATTGGTTATTCGGCACTTGACCAGGGAATTCCAACTGATCTGATCTTAATAGAGTTTGCAAAGGCCTTTGATTCTGCAGTGCATAAAAAATTATGTTACAAACTATGCAGCCTTGGCATTCATGGACGTGTTTTGGGATGGATTTATGACTTCCTCACTGATAGATGCTGGCAGGGCTGTAGCTGGAAATTTTTTCTGGGAGGGCAAACCGGCAATTTACGCCCCCTCCCAGTTTTACGCCTCCCCCCCCCATCACGACGAAAAAAGTCCAGTCCAAACACGGTTAAACTAAAAAGAAAACGATAAAAAGTAATTATTTTGTAAAAGACAGTTGAGGTTGGTTCCACCGACCCCCCTTCCCACAGGCAGCTAGGTATGGCCCTGCATCTTTCTATAAAACCGATACAGCGTATTTTCAACGTGTGTTATCCCCAAAAAATAGTTAGGACCAGTCGTTCCATATTTGGCAGCATGGCATCGCGACCCAGAACGAGAGATGGAACATGTGCGGTGTTATTACAGGTCCTACTTTTATTTCTGTTTAGCTAATATAGTAGATTGTAGGTGGTAGGAAACTGAAGAAGACAGGAAGGGTTCATCCATCTGCTCTTTCACAATTGTTTCGGATTTATTTTTGAAAATAAAATCAGAAAGTTTTGCCCAGATAGTTTACGAAGCGCACAGCCAGAATCAAAACGGGTCTAGTGAGCTTTCTTTCGTCTGGAAAAGAAAGGAAAAAAAATGGTCCGACTGCGGACGCGAACCCAGGACTTCCAGCGTATTAGCTAGGCCGGGCGCTCGAATCAATGCACTACCGGGGTGGACCCTGGCTTCACCTTCATCATGGCTTAGAACTGGTTCAACCAGTCCGAGTTGTGACCTAAAGGCCTTCAACATGCAAGGAGATATATGAGAAATACTTGCTTCCTACTGACTACAGAATCCATCCAAAGCCAAAGAAGCCACCAAGTTTCCAAAAACGTCGTCCTTAGAAAGTAGTGATATCATTTAACCTGGGAAAGGCCGCCAAGGTTAATCCTATTAGCCAAGTTAATCGCACATCCTAATAGTTCCAAAGTTAAATGAAGACTAGAAGATTGCAACTAGCGGTAGCAATCTGAAGTTTTCATTTAACTTCCAAAGTATTATTCGGTGCGATTACCTTGGCTAATAGGATTAACCTTGGCGGCCTTTCCCTGGTTAAATTATATCACTACTTTCAAAAGCCGACCGTTTGTGGAAACTTGGCAGCTTCTCTTATACCAGTTTTGGTTTTGGGTGGATGTCACAACTTTCATAGACCTGTGAATATAAAGAATCTCACGGTCTAATTGTTACCTCTACCTTTTTTGTCTGGAGTTACTTTATGTGTATACATTTTCTCATTCATAATTTTTATATTTGCCATTGCCCAATTAGCCGTTACATCAACCAAATTGATACGGTTTGGTTTATTGTATGCCCATGTTTCACATGCTTAAGTTTGTTCAATCCCATTTCTGAACGCACTGGCTAACAAACGCTGATTTTCGTTCGCTTTGCTTACTCAATCAACACATTCCCCTTCAGTTTCTCATCCCGAGGTTAATTTTAATCACGCAATGAAGCTGGAATTGCCCACTCAATCACAATTAAGCTCATCTACGAGGCCGATCGTCTACTTAGTGCCATCACACTATAGCATATGTCTACCGTAACCATCAAACTCCGCACATTACTAAGACATCCTTATTTGAAAAAATTTACTTTTTCCTACTTGAATGGACCCTGTGCTCACGATCTACATTGTGTATCAAATTTTCCTGGCAATGATAGATTCCCAGTATCTTTTTTGTTGCAACTTCCGTAGTTTAGCTACATGGTGTATTCATGCAACTATACTTTACTATACAATTCACTGATCACATAATATTTCACTTTTCAAATATCACGAATATAAAAACTCACTGAACGGTATCCAACCAGCAACCAAGGTCAGTTTATTTACGATGTCGTTGATTGATTGATTGGGTTTATTAGGGCCCTGGCCCGAAGCGAACAGTTAAATAATTGCAAGAATAGTTATTTTGTTAATACTTGAGTGAATTTGTTGAGGCACTTAAGTACTGAAACGGTGGCGCGTATAACACTTAAGCATGGTATAATAGACTGTTGGATAACAATACAAACAATGGTTACAACAATAATTTTGCATTTACGCGCCACTTCAAAGCCATGTGCTTCTAGATGCAACTCCCCTTTTACAAAGAGGCACTCCCCGTACTACTCTTTACCTGTGTGCCAAAATTTAGATACACAAACTTATCCTAACGAGCTCTAGACGTGTTTTTATACCCTATAAGAATTAACATGGGAGACCTGACCTTAGCTAGTCATATCTAGCTAGCCAGTAACACAAATCAACATTATTGAGGGCGCGTTTTTTCCACAAAGAACACCTTCCCAAACTTTAATGTTGTGGTATTCTTCGTTACTGGACCTAAAACCTGATTCCAACAACTTTCAAAGATATCTTCCGCATGCGGAATTTACACCAGCATGCTGAAATCATGCATAAACACGTTACAGTTAACAGTCACAGTCTGCTAGTGAGCCGCCATCTAATAATACTTACACTCTAACAATTACGCTCTAACAATTAAGGTCCAACAACAATAAATCAACTACTTGGCGGCGACACACTAGCGTGTGTCTAGATAATGCGAGTAGTAACGAGCAATTTTGATTTCTTGTCTATGGCAAGACTATTTACAATCGTATTGCACACTAATTTTCATGCCCATTAAACCGCGGAGAAATAGGCTAGAATTTGTTTGTTTTATTATTTTTTTTGTTTACTGAAATTTTTGCTCATTGGTACAGGGAAAATGCACTTTCATTTTCTTTTAATTTATTTTCGTGTGGTTAAAAGTGCTAAGGCTTGTTAACGTTTTCCGGTATTGTCTGATCAACGTTGTGTAAATTATTTCTTTAAGTAGGCCTAAAGCCGATCAGGTATGCGTGATGCAGTATAGGATTAAAGTAGTTTGGAAATTGTTCCTCTTGAAAATGCTTCATTGGAACAATCAGTTACTTTGTTGGTTTTTAAATTTTAACTCTAAATACAGGCATCGACAAGGGTCTGAAACGAAGTACTATTTTGCTGGGTTATTTCTATTTCTATTTCGAAGTGCTATTTTGCTGGGTCTTTCGTATAAATTAGAAAAAAAAATTATACGAAATTTGCTTTAGCAGGCGGCTGCTGGAAAAAAATGTAGGCTGACCATCACTTTTAATCCATCTATAAGTTTAAAAATAATTCTTCCTAGCCTGAGGGGTATATCAGTTCGCCGCTTGTGGCCAACTTCCATTCTATATTTGAACCTTATTGATTCAATGTCACGGTGAGTGCGTGTGGAGTATTAGAAGTGTAGGATGGGGGGGGGGGGGGGGGGGGGGGGAGAGACGCTTGCCATCAACGACTACTCCAAGATCGGTCTTATACCTGCAAAATGACTTCAAATTCGATGCAATTGTTAAGTTCCCTGGCTTATAAGGGTTAAGCAAGTAATCGGAAGTCGTAGTTTTCCGTATAACAATCGTGTAGTTTTTGCAGCGTTATTTTTTAATGCTGTCTGCTAAAAAAGAAAACATCTCACCGTTGCTTTCATCAGGGATGATAGTTAAAACCAAAGCAGGATTTCAGGTCAGTACAACCATGCTCTGTGGTAGTATGTAAGTCCCTACAACGATGCTTGAGGCTCCATCTCAGTGGCTCTACTAGGTTGGGCTTCGCTGAACAGCTATATCAATCATCCCTCGTCGTAGCGGCCTTGGTTTACTATTTTTGCAGTTTAAATTAATCCGAAAATTTATTCAACAAAAGGAATAGCTTGAGGTTTCAGCCACCACCGTTGTGTGGTATCAATAAAAATGACCATGCCATTAAAATAAGAAACATTTTTGGAGAAGGAAAGGAAAGTTCTTACCTTTTACGTCATTCCAAGTATCGTTTTTACGCCCCCTCGAACATTTTTTTGGGGGGCAATTGACCACCCTGACCCCCCCCGGTAGCTATGGCCCTGGATGCTGAGCAGTAAACAAAGGCATTATGCCAGCTACCAGTGGGGTCCCACAGGGGTCTGTCTTGACCCTATACTCGTCCTACTTTATACTGCTGACTTAAAAACTTATGATTCATTAACTAAATATCAAAGTATGCAGATTATGTTACACTTTATGTGTCTCATTGACCTAAATGACCACCAACTAACTAGTCCAAAATTTGGCAACAAATTCTGTTCAATTCATGAAGGTAGAAACAATTGTCATATGTCACATACCTAAGATAATGTTGTGTTAACTAGCGTCGAGGTTTACAAAAACCGTGGTATTAAGGTTGCAACACATTGTAACCACATTGTTCAGATGCAAAAAACCGACACTTCTTATTAGGGATATTTTCTCTCAAAACATCCATGAACCCTTTATGGGCCTTTAAGGTATTTGTTCGACCTTTGGTGGAGTATGCAAGCCCTGCCTGGTCACCCCACATAATAAAGGACATTGACTTAGTCGAATCTGTGCAAAGAAACGTTACGACGTTTCTGCCTGGTTGTGCAAACCTATCTTATTTAGTAATGAATAACTTAAATTAGAGTTGTGTGAAATACGATGTTTTAAGGCAGACCGATTTCTTACTCTTATTCACTGAAGCACAACTTCATTGATTTGGAAGCAGATCAATTTTTGGCTTTAAGTCATAATACTTACACGCAGGGAACCCACTTAAACTAAACATCTGCACTTACCACAAAGAGAAACATCGACACTTTTTTTTTCTATTCGTGTTGTCCTTGTTTGGAATTTCCTGCTGTCAACCATGGTCACCTTGTCAATTTTTTAAAAGAAAGTTTAAATAAGGTAGGTTTGTGTAGGTTTACCAAATGATTTATGCCCTTGCCTAGCATGCTTCACATTCTGTCCCCGTCGGGTACCCGTCCCTTTAGAACTAGGACTCAGGGTAAGTGGTTGTGTTATACTTTCTTCCACGTCCTTACTGCGTACTTTCTAGTTGTTAAATCTGTATTATTTTTATTTTCGTCCATTGGCGACGTCACGTAGCGGACAATTTCACCCATTTGGTCCTGTTTTGTAATATTCTGTGTTTTGTCAAACATCATGGAGAAAAAGCTGCTGATGCGACTTCTTGAAGACTATTTCTTTTTATTCCTTGACAAATGTTTTCATCGCAAAACCATGTGTGTACATCGTTTGGCTTATGCTTAAAAAATGTTCTACTACCTTTTGCTCTAATTTCTTTACCATATTAAGATTTCTGCCCAGTGTCCTTTTGATTTGTCCCACTGTACTGCGCGCAAAGCTTTCACTCCAAAATCAAACATGCAGCCGTAGTTCAATGAGTACTACTACCAAATTTCTTTCGAATCAATGCTGGCATTTGGCTGTAACTGCGCCATAAACAGGCAAAAAACAGGCACTGATCTATCTATCTATCTATCTATCTATCTATATATCTATCTATCTATCTATCTATCTATCTATCTATCTATCTATCTAT
>JAHWFP010144041.1:0-14700 GCA_023313725.1 Lithobius niger | reverse complement strand
ACCGAGTTGTTTAGAAGCTTGAAGTACTCTTTTTCAAAAGGTGCGTTCGATTGCTGACGTTTCTTGGTGTTTAATTCGATATACCCCTCGTTTACAGGCGCTGGTTGAACACGAGTACTCTTCGAATACAAAACAACTCAACAATACAACTCTCCTTGTTGAATATAAAAATTTCAAGTTGCGGTAATGAACCACGTACTTATGCTTGTGTAGGAGGTTAGGGACAAGCTTGATGGAGGGTTTGATGTTGTGGTTTAGGTCTTTAGCCAGTTTTTTTTAGTGGGGAAGACAAACTCTTCTCTAATCTCCAACTTCTCGGGGGCCAGGGGGTAACCGTTGTGGGCTTCGTGCAATTCCTGGAGGTACTCGAGATCTACTTCCAGGATGTACCCAACATCACCGCCATCGGGCACTGTGTCCACGTCGAATGTTCTTATTTCTTCCTTGCTCAGGTACTGGAAACCTTCGTAGGGAAGAGGTTCACACATTGCTAGTCCGTACAAGTTGTTCATGTCAGAATCAATGATGAATGTGGTGGATTGAGCCGGATCACAATTTGGTAGGTATTTGTCCTTCCCGTACCTATTCCCTTAGAAGGAACTCCCCCACGGATGCCAGAAGTGATCAGGTTGTGTTTGCTGGCGTGCTTGAAAAGTTCCAACTTGGACCCCATCATTTTGAGGAGGGCTGCTCAGCTGAAACCCAGAGTGGATATGTAATAGCAAGGGTCCAACTTGTTGTTTTCGAGGCAGAGTTTTCTAAAGTCCTCAAACACATCAGCCAGCAGAAAGACATCCATCATTTGGTAAATCTCGTGGTAGGAGCCAAACTTCTTCTCCCTCATCCTGAGCCAAAGATTTAGCGCTTTCACGCAGTCGTCCCCACCAATTCTTCACTCTTCAACTGGGGGAAAAACGATGATCTCGAGGGTAAGGCTTCATTGTTAAAAAATGCTCATGTCGTTCACGTGATCGTAGGGGTACATGTGTTTTTGTGTTGGGAGTTCGAGGGCTTTCTTCAAGGACGTCTTGTCATCAAACCACTGGGATTTTAAACCTGAGACTTAGGCTGACTCAAGGATTGGGTACTTGGTATTCTTGCGTTTTCCTACCAGAGTATCGAGCGATTCATTCAAGAATTTGAGGCTGTCTATGAAACGAAGGCTTATTCCAACTGCCTCAGCCTTGATTGACATGGACTGAAACCGCTCGGCATTCCGGGCAGTACCCCACTACGTTCCCTGGAAACTTGTGTATTGCAGGTATCAGGAGGTGCATGTCATACCCCTCGAGGTGGTAGAGGACGACAGGGATACTCCTATGTTCTCGAGGTCCTAAATTACACTTTGAATGTGCGGCAACCCTGAACTTGCCGCTGAGGTGATAGTGGTCTCTAACCTTACGTTCGCCTATCTTCTGTCTCAGATTGGGAGTGAAGGGTTGTTCGCAGTAATAGCACATGTTGGCAGAGTCGAATGCTAGTTGTTCAGCATCGGTGAGATTAAGAGGCTTGATGTTTTTAAGCAGGGCAGCGTAATCGCCCGCCTCCTTCACCATACACTTGTAAAATTCATCAACAACGTCTTCTTTCAAGTTAACGATTTCATAATTTTGCCCCACGACGACATAGCCAAAACTGCAGAGTGCGTGACGTTGAAACTTGGTGGTCGAACTCGTGGAAGGATTTTGTTGGGTGGATTGAATGGGGCAAAGGAGCACTCGAAATCTGCGTAGATAAATCTGCGGAAAGGGTTTTGACGGTTAAAGTTAAGGAAGTTTTCTCTGGGGTTCTTGAATTTTAAAGACTGGGCGGGGTTGATTTTGATACATTCTTTACCGTGGGTGACGAGCATCCATTCCAAACCCAGCAAAACAGTTCCTACAGTAGAATTTAGCACGAGAGTCCGATCCCTGGTAACGTAGTAATTTAGTTATGTCAGTAATACCGCAGTAGTGAGTGTTCAAGATTTCCACATCCCCGTCCCATGTGGTTATCAAAAAAAGGTCAATTTGGTGACCATTTAAGTTTTTTAGATACACGAAGTGGTTGTAAGCCTTTTTACCGTATCCAATTATGTTGATGGAAAGGTCGTTTGCTTTTTCGAATTTGGTGATGTGTTCGAGTTTCACCATGTAGGAAAGCATGGAGGTGTCAAGCTGCATGTCCTGGAATTCATAGTAATCTTCCAGGTTAACACTGGTCATTTCTAGGCCAACAGCCAACAAAGAATACAGGAAGTACTTGTGATCGTCTACATTTTGAAAATTTACCACCGCGTCCCTCTTACAGCGAACACCTCGGGAAGTGGAACATAGGAGGATATGCGACTGTGCGTAGTGGTTGGTGCTTCTCCACCCTGATGACCAGGCTATTCACGCAGGATAACCCAACCACTTCCTCGCTTCGCATACGTATCGATGGTCTGCTGGATCTTGTTGAAGGCTTCATCCAGCAGAGCGGGTACATCGTTTGGGTTATATAGCTCAAATATGTTGGACCAGAAGCTGGGCTGGACTTTGGTAACGTCCCGGAAAAACTTTACTCTGAGTCGAATCTGGATATTACAACACACCATCTGGTCCAGGTAGACGACTAGCAGGGCCTGGATGACGAGATGTGCTGACACCAGAAATGCGAGCGGGTCAGCAATGGCATCTTCTTTGCCGCTCATCGTCAACTTGTACTGGCGGTGGGGAGGTGCTTCCTTGCAGGTGAGATGGGGAAGGGCTTCACACCCAGCCGAATCCTGGAGCTGGTCGCCGAAGTAGCCACATTCCTCTCGTTTGCTTGGGTTACGGGAACGAATGTGGTTACGGAGCTGGTGTTGCGACGGGAACACTTCGGCGCAGTAGATATAGATGAATGAGGTCTTAGTGAAAGACATTTTCCTCTTTCTTTTTTTAATATCTAAAAAATGCATAATTAAATTATACAATGCTTAGTGCACAATCTTAAGGGCTAGTATATTTATATTTTTATATTTAAGAAAAGAGGAAGGGATGGAATCTTACGGCATAGTTCATGACAGATTTGAACGTTACCTTCGACACACCGTTTCATTTCGACCCATCGCGGCAGTATAGCATGGCTTTAGTTAACATCGAAACGTATAACACTACAGTATAATGTGGGCAGAATTCAAGCTTTTTGATCAAATTCATTGTTGTCATTTGTTCCTGTTTGTACTGCTGCATCTTTCCAGAGGGTTCAAATTTACCAACATCTTGGATCTTATGAAATAAAAAAAAGGTTGCGAAAACCTTCTTTTTTTTAAACCTTAAAATTAAGGTAAAAGGCGAGTTAAAAATAAACATTCTCTTTTGCAAATGCATCCATGTTTTGGACTCTATGATACCATTCGTATCAATTGTCTTTGACGTTTTATAAACAGTTGTGGTGGACTGTTCACTTCCTGTTTTAGTAACCTCAAAATTATGATCACCAAAGATACACCAAAGTCTGAAAGGTACTGTTGCATCGTTAGAATATAGCACGATTTATTGGAGGGCTATCGGAGCCGTCATTATGTGTGTCTTAGCTAAATTGGTCGACCAGTCTGACCTAGCTGCGAAGGGACTCGTGACATGAAATGATACAATGTTATAGCACGAATTTTCGACAAATTCTTTGGTCGTGACATCCCCCGGATGGATTGGTAGAGCGACATCAACTATGTGCTTCTCTTGTGCCAGAAACGCGGTTCTTTCACCATTCAGAGTCATAAAGCTCTTGTCCAGATAACTCTTGTTAACTGCATCGAGGCTGCTACGTGGACCCACCACTTCTCTGATTCGTCTCTTTTTAGCAGAAAAAATTGTCATTCTCGAGTACTATGGCGTTTGCTTTCAAATCCATCAAGTCACTCGATTGTTGTTGCAAATCAGTCTGTAGCGATGTTACTTGCGGAAATATGACGGTGTCGGTTGTTTGGACCGCCGCTGCAACGTTCATCAATCTTCTAGCATGGAGAATGAAATGGTCATTCGATGTCAAATCAAAACCTTTTCACCGTGCTGGCCAGATGTAGTTCGCTCTGACTGCCCAAATATGTTGACAGACATGGTCCTTTTTTCATAATAAGGTCTGATGAAGCTAAGCACCCCTTTTTATCGTCAAGCATCCGCTGCTTGATCGTTGGGCCAGAAAACTGTGGGAAAACGAATCTCTTGCCTAATTTTTTACGTAATGATGGTTGGGTCCCGTATGACAAGCTGTACGTTTATAGCAACACCCTTTGTCTTACGACAAGCTGTACGTTTACAGCAACACCCTTTGTCAGTCAAATATCGTACATTACAAGCCGCGTTTACCGAACTCGAAAAGCAACTCGGTAAAGAAATTAACTTTTTCCACAGCTCGCAATCAGAGTTGACCACACCAGAAAACTGGGATCTGAGCATTCGTAACACGTTGGTATTTCATGATGTTTTGCTGGATAAGCAAAATATAATAGAGAAGTATTTCGCCCAGGGAAGACATTTCAACGTTAACTTCTTTTACTGCAGCCAGTCTTACACCAGGGTTCCCAATCAAGTTGTTCGTGACAATGGTAACTTGCTACTGTTATTTCCATAAGACAAATTAAACTTGAAGCACATCTATGAAAATCATATTGGAGGAGACATGGATTTCGACGAGTTTAAAGGCACATAACTCCCTCCGGTATATTTTAACAGTTTCACTCGATACATTACCGGAAATAGTTTTATATAAACTGATTTACCTTTCATTTGCTGGTCTAAGGGTACGATGCAGATGTCAGTAGTGGCGCGTGAATGTTATTAGGCTTGTTTTAAACGGCTCGGTCCGAGCGGTATATAACTCCCGCCACATCGCTGGCAAGCCGTGGCCCTGGAGGAAGGATAATTAATCCTTCGCTCATGTTTGCGACTTGGTCGTACTATGTGTCACGTTGCAGCGGCCCCGAAATGAGTATAACTAGTGTCGCAGAGCAATGCGTGCTGCGGTCGTTTGAACTATATTTTAGCGTAGGTGACGCAGAGTAAAGCGGCCAGAACGGAGGGATTTATGTGCCTTTAAATGTACGTGTAGAACGTGTTGGAAACATCCATTCAGCTTTTTAACGATTGATAAAACGAGAACGTTAACGAACAGACGTTACAAACGTATGTTTAAAATTATGAAAGATAAAAGAGGTCGTGAATAACATGGAGGACAAGCAAAAAGTCGTTGCCCTACGTAAGAAATTGACAAAAAAGTATAAGACACAAATGATGGGAAAACAATCTGACGAAGAAGCGTTACATCAGTTTTTCAAGCCAGTAACTGACCCTCTGAAAACTATAACGTCGATAAAAACTGCAACAGCCCCTCCTTCAAGTTCTGAAGAAAGTAAAGAGCACCAGTCGTCACCGGCCAGACTGGAAGAATCATCTCCCAGACTGGAAGAGTCCCCAGCTCCCATTGGTGCAGAAGCCGCGCCAGTGACACCGTCGTTTGTGTATGCTGGAACCAGCAAAGGTCACAAGTACATGCCGACACTTTCTGCTCATTGTGCTAGGCATCGAATTTCAATGCCACCCTCCAATCCTTTTCTTGGAAGCCAACGCACCTTTGCCAGTTTGCTACTGAATGAATTAATTGGAAGTACTGCCACCCACTATTTAAATCTGTACTTTACTCAGCCAAAAGATATTGATCCAACATTTGGTCTGCATCACAACTTCGAGATTCGCAAAATGGAGATCAGAGAAAAAACCCTTAAAATATTGAGAACGACGTCATAGTGGCTGGGAAGCAACATACGGTCCGTAAACAGTTGTGGACTCTGCTGTTGTTTAAAGAATTGCAAGATATTACTTAATCACTGGATGTTTTAGCATCCAACGCTAGTATCCTCAAAGATACTAATGCTATTTACCACAACAATGATCCTTTAATGAAAAAACTGAAAAGTAATCACTCGCAAAAATATTTGAAAATATCAATCGGATTTGTGAGGACATGAAGAAGGAGAGAACCAGGAAAGGAATGACTAAAAAGATTAAGCCGACGCGGGTGGAATACAGATACTAGGACGATCCCAACCAGTTTTTAGACAGATTAAGGGTGCTCTACGCATCTAAGCTAGCTGGTAGTGACTCTCATCGGAACAAAATTGTTGACATTCTGTCCGAGTTGGACGAACGAAACGTTATAACTTCGAGACAAAAGGTGGCCATTCATCGCAACATATTATCGAAGAATAAAAATAATACACGACATAGACAAGTGGGTTCACGAGTTGTTCAAGCCAGCATGTAGGAATTTTCCATGTAAGATAGTCAATGTGTTAAGCCTGAACGATATTTGGAAATCAACGTCATGTTAAAGTATGTTTGGGCTGTGCCGATCAAGTCAAAGTCTGGTCTAAACATTACGAGTGCTTTCCAGCTAATTTTAATGAACAACACCGCACCTAAGCAGTCGACCAAGGAAAAGAATTTTACAACTGGTCTTTTTTCAAAATGATGAAAAAACTTTGAATAAAACTCTATTCAACTTATTCGGGAATGAAATCCACCGTAGTTGCACGATTCAATAGATCTTTGAAGGAGTTGATGTAAAAAGAATTTACTAGATGGGGGACCCATCAGTGGACAGACATTTTGAAGAAAATACTACCGCGCTACAATTGCAGATATCACCACAATATCAAAATGAAGCCCGGTAATGTTATGCCCAACGATGAGGAATATCTGCGCCACGTGGGATCCAAGAAACCTGCAAAGTTGCCCAAGTTTAAAGTTAAGTATATTGTTCGTGCGTCGAAGGTAAAGAGTAAATTCGATACGGGGTATGAACAGGCTTGGACCAACGAGCTGTTTACGATTAAAAAAGTCTTGAAAACCAGCCCAGTTACTTACATATAACAAGAACAAGATGAGACCCCGATTAAAGGTGCTTTCTACGAATTGGAACTATAAAAGACCCAAGTTTCCGATTTATTTCTAGTAGGAAAAGTTGTGAAAAAGGATAGTGATGGTAGATTCTTCGTGAAATGGTAAGGATACGATGAAAAGTATAATTCTTGGGATAATGATGTGGCGCGATTGCAGGCTATTAATTTTTTTTTCTTTTATTATAGTGCTTCCCCAGACTTACTGTTGAGTTTACATTTACTGCTGCATCTGCCCCATTCGAAATTTGACTTGGAAATCCATAGCCTTTTGTATGAGCATTGCAGTGAGTTTTTCTTTCCAATTACGAGACGAATCTTGCCTCACATAGTTGGTAGCTGCTGCTAACATACTGAGAACGTGTCTTTGTTCTCAATCTTCAGTATTGCAATACGCAATGACGTGTTGCTTACATGCTTTGTCAAGATCGTTGATACCAGGATCCCTAGGTGCTAGACGCTCCACTAGCTTTCTCCTAGGACCACAATATTAGTACCCTAGTATATGCATTTCAAAAGGTAGACAATTGCTGACATTATTTAACAATCCATCACTGGCTTTCTGCTGTCCTTTAATGAAATAGCAGTTTTTATAGCCGATGAATATATACATTACCTTTTTTATAGCAGTTTTCCCCCCTTTTGAGCTTAATTCCCTAAAAATGTTTGAAAGTTGGCTTCCCTGCTGGGCTCGCATGCGCAAGCTTGGGTCAGTCTGTTGTGTAATACACCCTGTGTGATTTTACCTCTTTAGTTTTTGCTAAATTTCCCACATTCAGTGATTAGCATAGATAAATTGTTTTAACCTTCATATTAATAGGCTAAGTAGATTAATTGATATTAATCCTTGACCAAAAACTGTAAGTTAATTTTTTGTCTGTCTCACTGGAATCGTTTGGTTTTGTTGCATGTTGGAATGCCACAAATCGAAAAAGAAACATCACGAATCCAGTTCTTTAGAAAAAGCACCTGTAGTGCCGCTTTATAACACTAGAGCGTGCCACTTGTTTTCAGCAACACACTTTATTCTGTCTTCTGCCTGCGTTGATGACGGCAGGTTACCATCCGTTGTTGTGCCCTTGAAACTAATGCCTTGTTTTTCCTTTTCATGCCTTATGTCACATATTATTTTTGAAAACGAGAAATAACGTTTGCAATTATCCGGATAGAGCAAGGTAAGCATTGAATAAATTGCTTGCTAAGAAACGAACGAGTGCCTGCATTATAAAGCATGAATTTGCTATGCACACTAAAAATGGCGCCCGCAATATATAATTTGTCAACCAAGCGTTCGTTAAGAATTACAGTATCCCTAAGAACATTTTATTAAATTGTCTATTTACCCACGCATTTATATTCGGTTGTCTCTGTTAAATGACAAAGGTTTTGGGCCCAGAACGATAATATTACGAGCACAGTTTATCCATAATAGCTGCCGAAAAACGAACTTTCGCAGACGCCATAGTGGTGATAGGCCATACAAATGTTGGAAACGGGACCCGCCTTTTTACACATATAAAATCAGTCCATCCATTATTAATCCTAGTGGCTGTGCCTAGTGAACTTTAAGAATTTTCTGAACATTCTAGAATATTCCGGGAATATTTAAAAGCACTCAAGATAGGACGCCACGAGAGCCACGTTGGTGAGAATTGCTAAACATGTGACGTATGCGGTGCGGCCTGGCCTCGTTTATTCACGCAGTATCCCAGTTACAATGTTTAACAACGTTTTGTAGTAGAAAGGGTTCACTACGAACTTTTGTAATACTCTTATGTATTTTTTGAAACCCTTTTAGTGTGACACATGGCAGAAAAGCCAAACAAATGTTTGCAGTGCGTTGCATTTTTTTGATATCCCATTGTGGTTAGCCCTAAATTACTGAGACAAATGCAACGAAAGTTTGTGCCTACTGCACAAGTAAAAGACTAACGTTGTATATATTTTCTGGCGGACAAGTTTTATATTACTGAAAATATATAGTAGAGAGAAGCCATACACATGCTGGGAGAGTAGCATAAGCTTTGCCACATAGCAAATAATGCAGTGAATTAACCAGCAAAATGAAAAGTCATATTAAGCCTTAAACATAAACCCTATGATGTCTTATAACAAAATACTCACTACAAATTGCCAGCCATACCAGAGTTACCCTACTAAAGTGTGTCATGAACTTCTTTTGAGAAAGCTTCAGTGCCACTCAAATTAATATAGGGGTAATGCTATTTTTTGTGGAACATTAAATTTTTTGAAAGCACAATGGCGGACGAATACCATAGTGGTTTAACCCTTAAGTTTCCAAAACTTAACGACAGAAACTATCGTTCGTGGAAATACGATATCACTATATACCTCCACGAAAGAGGCTTACACTATTTTGTAGATGCGGTCAATCCTGACCCTGCACCAACCGCAGCAGAAGAAGAAGCACGACCCGGATTGAAACTGCAGTATTTTCTCAGAGCATCACGATCTCTTGCCACCATAGCATTAGGTTCAGAAGTCGACATTAAGCCTTTAGTCCGGAACTGCAAGACTGATTTGGAAGCCTGAACGAATCTTGCTAACGTATTTGATCCCTAGTCACGAGAGCGGCTTCTCCAACGTGAATTCGTCTTGCTGAAAATGATGCCCCAAGATACCATGGCTAAATACCTCTCTCGTCTACAAAATGCAGTAACCTACTTAGCCGATGCAGGAAAAGATGTCGACGACGAAGAATATGTGTATCAGATGATATGCAGACTGCCGGATTCATGGGATTCCATCGTACACATCCTATATGCCCTAGAAGACAAAGAATTCTTGCCCAAGAAAATCAAAGAGCTACGGTTGAACGAGTATGAGAGAAGACATCCGATAGGGGTTGCCTCATCCGTGGATGACTCGACCGTTCAAGCGATGTCAACAGAAAAAAAATGATTTTCAAGGCAGAGATGCAAGTAGACGAGGCAGTAACCGTCGTGGAAGAGGTGGATGAAGATGTTCGAAAAGCCGAACCCGAAACCTACCCAAAAGAAGCAGATAGGTTCTCGTTGGGTTTACACCATCAAGAAGGACTGCAAAGGCAAAGTTACCAGGTTTTGTGCACGCCTTGTAGCACAATGATATGCCCAAAAGAAAGGAAGCGATTATTTTCGGACATATTCGTCCATAATCTCATTTACGTTAGTGAGATTCTTTTTCACGTCGTATGTCTAGGATGGGTACAGTGCCAACTAGATATAAAATGTGCTTACCTTTATGGTAGCCTAGCCGAAGAAACCTATTTGAAACCTGCCCCGGGATTTGGTTCAGGTGGAGGAACCACCTGGAGACTGAAGAAGGCCCTCTACGGACTTCAACAATCAGGGAAGAATTGGTTTTTAGAGTTGGACTCGAAAATAAAGAAAATAGGATTCTCGAAGCTAATCGCAATGAACTGTATTTACATACTTTGAACGAAAAGCCGTAGTATTAGTCTACGTGGATGACTCAGCCATTTTTGCTAAAGATGAAGCAACTCTAAGAGAAGTTGTAGCCCTTATAGCCCGAGAATATGATGTGGTAAATCTTGGAGGAATAAGTACTTTCCTTGGAGTTCAGTTGGAATGCAACGATGGGAGATGGAAGATCCATCAGAAGAAGTAGATAGAAGGACTCGCCAAGCACTTCGACGTTGAGGAAGCCAATCGATTATTGTGCCTCTAGAGTCAGGGGTGGCCCTATCAAGAAACAAGTCACCAGTCGAGAATGAAGACTTTGTCACCAGATACTGATCACTTATCGGGACCCGTATGTACTTAGCATCCCGAACACGGCCCGACATCTCATTCGCCGTGACAGTGCTATCACAGTTTAACAGCAATCCATTATCAGATCACTGGAGACTGCTGATGCGTGTATTAACCTACACATACTCAACCAAGGACGTGAGTATCTGCTTACATGTAGCTCCTGGACAACCTGCCCTAACGTTTTATGCCGACGCAACATGGGCATCAAACATAGATGATCGAAAATCATGGTCCAGGAATGTGGGATTCATTTCAGGTTTCCCGATCACCTGGAGAGTCCAGAAGCAGAAATGTGTTGCGCTTTCAACGATGGTAGCGGAGTTTGTTAGCCTAGCATCTACAGTAATGGAAGTACGATGGCTCACAACCATTTGCCACGAAATGACATGGTTGAACGTCAAACCACAAGCACGTGTGAAGTGCGTCAATGAATCAGCCATTTCCTTCGCTAACAATGAGAACGAGAACATTTTTAAATGAAACATATCAATTTGTGATAACGATTCATCAGAGAAGCTCTAAAAAGAGAAGAGTTCTGTCTTACCCACATCACAAGCAAAGACAATATCGCAGATGCCTTCACCAAGCCTTTGCCTAGAAGTCCTTTTGTGCGTATCCGAGCAACCTTGTTGGACTAACCTTTTTCGCCAGTGGCTGTTGCAAGTGGATGAACACTTTGACGTACTAAGGACTGAACTAAGAACTTACGTGGTGTTGTGAAATTGAGCAAAAAAGGGCTGGGAATGTTGCGTAAAACACCCTGTGTGATTTTACCTGTTTAGTTTTTGATAGGCTAAGTCGATTAATTGATATTAATCGTTGACCAAAAATTGTGGGATAATTTTTTGTCTGTCTCACTGGAATCGTTTAGTTTCGTTGCATGTTGGAGCGCCACAAATCGAAAACGCAACTTTACGAATCCAGTTCTTTAGAAGAAGCGCCAGTGGTGTGCTTTCTAACGCTAGAGCGCGTCCCTTGTTTTCAGCAACACACTTTATTCTGTCTTCTGCCTGCGTTGATGACTGCAGGTTACCATCCATTATTGTGCCCTTGAAACTAATGCCTTTTCATGCCTTATGTCACATATTATTTTTATAAAAACGAGAAATAACGGTTGCAAATATCTGGAAAAAGCAAGGTAAGCGTTGAATAAATTGCTTGCTAAGAAACGAACGAGTGCCTGCATTATAAAGAGTGAATTTGCTATGCATGCTAAAAATGGCCGTCCGAAATATATAATTTTTCAACCGAGCATTCGTTAAGAAATTACAGTAGCCCTAAGAACTTTTTATTTAAGTTGCCTATTTACCCAGGCATTTATAATCGGTTGTCTCTGCTAAATAACACAGTCTTTATAAGCAGACTGCTCAAGCCGACCCTCATCATCTCTCCTAGGGTGCTCACGCTAGCGTGATCACCTTTGAGCATTCGAGTCCCGAAGATAGAAGAGGAATGCGCGTGCTGTCAATTAGCCGATTGCCTTCCAGGACAGTGGATGCGTCGATTGCCAGTTCCCCGGTTGCCTCTCCTGTCATCAACACTTGTGCGACCCTCGCAGATCCACGTCCTTCTGCATCTAAGACGGTTCCAAGTTACCTTTACAGTTCCCGATTACCCTCTGATTGCCGGTTACTTCTACGGTTCCCGATTACCCTCCGATTGCCTTGTCATGCATAGGACAAAGGGCGCTCCCATAAAACGGATCCTCACACCGCTCTCCACGATCCCCGTCCCCCGCTTCCCCTGACGCAACCGGCTTCCGAAGCTGTTAAAGTTTTAGAAATCACAGCGAATCATGAACCTCTCGATTCCCAGTTACGACATGGTGAATCCCTTTCTCTCTGAACCCTCGGTTCCCCTTCTTCTGCATGACACGGTTACCTCTTCTCCGATTCCCTGTAGCCACCTTGCGCCGAAACGTGTCATGCAAACCCTCCAGTTCACCGATTGCTTGTTACTTTCCCGACACTTCTGAGCATTTGCTCCCGTTTGCCGGCAACGACCTGTTCTGTTCTGAAGTATGGGACGACTGATTTGATGTCACCTACACTCTTTTGGGGGGATCGGACCCCCTTCCATTTGTGCCACTCGGACCTCGGTCCCCTCGCCTCATCCACTTCTACAAACAAACAATAGCTGGCATCCGACGTCTGTCATCATTACAGAACTACAACATGAGAGATCACAACTGATTCCGATCCCCTTTCCACCGGATCGTGTTTAAGATTACTCTCGATGCCACTCAGATCCCTTTCACATTCTCGGCAAACTGGGCTGCATCTTTGCAGCTTGCTCGTTCCACCCCACTTGCGACGACATCGATTCCGATCCCCTTCCTCCTCACGGTCCTCGAGTGTGGGACCAATGGAGGGGTGGGGGGAACCGACATCCACCTCTAAAACCGACTTTTTCTTCTCTAACGACGCACACTGTTAACATCACTCCGATCTCGGTTCCTGGTTTCCTCTCTCGGTACCCAGTTACCCACCGATTACCAGTTGCCTCTACGGTTCCCGGTTACCTCCAGTTGCCTGTCATGCCTAGAACGAAGGGCGCTCCTAGGGAAGGATCTTCGATTCGCCCTCCACGTTCCACCTCTCCGGTTCCCTTGACGCAGCCGACTTCCGAAGCTGTTGAAGTCCTAGAACTCACTGCGGATCAAGAGTCTCTCGATTTCCAGTTGCCTCTAGAGAATCCCTTTCTTTCGGAACCTTCGGTTCCCCTGCAACCGCATGACACGGTTACCTCTTCGCCGATTCCGTGCAGTCAACCTGCCCCTAAACCTGACCTACGTTCCCTTAGCGAGGAACTCGCTCGTGCAAAGGAAGCTTATGCTAGACTCAAATTACAAGTCAACACTCGCAGGGCTGCAGCTAAGAAGGCATCTTCTTCTGCCCGACTTGCACCATTGGACCTGTCTTCACGTTCCTCCCAAAGCATTCACTGTGCCCCGTTATGTGCCAGCGGTTCCCCTTTCCAGTTTTCAAGTGCACAGCCTTATGGACTATTCCCTTCGCACCTTCAAGCGCAAGTTGCCATCGGTTGCCGATTACATTTCACAGTGAGTAGCCAACGTCCCAAAGCGACACGGCCCCGATGCAGCTGGTCCATCTCATTAGGTTACCAATTCCCGACCTATAATCCCGGTCCCGGTTGCCGATCCCATTCAAGACCCACCATCCGCAAGAGACGATTCACACGATTAAAGGGCCCATACACCTAGTCGGGGCCCTGTTTCGGTCCACAATCCACCTGCCATCTACGTCTGTCATCAATGCATCGGTTCCTGCTAGTCATTATCTCATGATGCGCCTTCGCTTTGAACGCAACCGAAGATTTTCTCTGACCTGCGACCCTCTGTGCACGTATCAGCACAGCCTCCACAACACTCACCCTGTCGATTCCATATAGTGATACAGAGGAGACTGCCCAGTCCTCGATTCCCGATTCCCGCCAGGTCCTGGTTCCTGTTTCTCAGCAGGTTCCAGGCAATAACAATTAAAGGGGTGCATGGACAAAGGTGTTAAGCGACATTTTTTCGAAAAATGAGTTATCACTGTTGTGATTCGTTTCAAGTTGTGCCCTATCCCTGGTACAAAGATGGAGGCTCTAGGAGCATTATTCGCCGAGATACTGGATGACAAAGGTGTTAAAGCACACTGACCCAACCGTTAAAGGGACACCAGGCCTGCCTTATAACATTCCGCGTGCCAAATTACAGCTATGCGCAGCTCATCATCCGACCAATTACAGTGCCAAGGTCGGCTGTGGTAATATCTGCGTTCCTTGCATAGCTGCTGTCTCGGTTGGCTTTGTGAATAGTACACGAGACAGAATCAAGTCAACGATTATGTCGTCACAAACCGGAATGATTCTCGTATTTTAAAATCACAATTTATAATTTTCTAGGCTAGTGTCTTATAATTTTGCTTCATTTTAATTTTTACCGCATTAGTGTATTAGATTTTAGATCTCATTATAATTATTAGAAAATTAGTAGATGTACACACAGAGCTGAAACGTCAT
>JAHWFP010144016.1:0-17548 GCA_023313725.1 Lithobius niger | reverse complement strand
TGAGGGTAGCCCTCGTCCGTACGCACATTTTAAGCCCAACCACAAGTTCGTGAGACCTCTGTGAGCCGAGCTATTCGAACAAGACCCCGTTTGGACGGATGTTAACCGTCACCGTTTGGCCATCGAAAAAATGGCTAAGTCCCACATATGGTCAAACGGTCGGGGCTGAAAAACTGGTCGTGTAAACTTGATGATACTCGGTGTGAGGGTAGCCCTCGTCCGTACGCACATTTTAAGCCCAACCACAAGTCCGTGAGACCTCTGTGAGCCGAGCTATTCGAAGAAAACCCCGTCAGGACGGATGTTAACCGTCACCATTTGGACTTCAGAAAAAAAGCCAGCCCTGGTATTCCAGGGACTGGCGTTGTTGGGAGAACAGTCAGTCTGATGCTGACAAATCCCCCAGTACGAAGTTGCCTGTTGGGACTTAGTCTCTGGCAGCATGGAACGGATGTTAACCGTCACCATTTGAACTTCAAAAAAATGGCTAAGTCCCACTAACCTAACCTAACCTCACCTAACCACAGGTATGCTGTTTCTCCATAACCACTCGTGTTTTCGGTATGAAACTTGGTAGCCAGGGGTATTTCGTCCTCCTAAAGCGATCTAGCCTATCCCCAGGGTCGTAGCTCGTTTCCTTCGTCCGCTATTGACGGTCGAAGTATTTAGGCCTATATAGGCCTATATAGGCCTACACTCAAAGCCGGTTTATTTAATAGCGCTCCTTCTACTAGGGCTGTGGGTCTGAATTTTTTTGGACGTCCTGGGGGTATGGCCAGCTAGGCGCCCACCGAGTTTGAAGGGTTTAGGACGAATGGTTTGCCGTTGGCGAACTTGAAGGTCTGTGTAGGTGTTGAAGAAGTTTGCTGCAATAGCCTGCGGGACGTCTTCCCGCAACTTGGGTGCTGGTGTCCCTTGCACCGGGGAAGTGCATGGTTGAAAGCCAGACGGCTAGATTGACGGCCCCAGAAGATGGTGACCCCAGAGGCAACAGCACGCGGGATGACGGACACGTGTTCCCGCAACTTGTCTGCTTGCATCCCAGGGCTAAAGACCGGTGTACTTTGCACCGGGGACGTGCGGGGTTGAAGCCAGACGGTTACATAGACTGATCGCGTGCTGCCAGGCTGTGCAAGAGTAGTCAGTAGACAGATAGAAAAGTAGCAATATGGCCACCATTAATGTACAGTGTTCATAACTCTGAAAATAAAGAACTTTTGAGTAATTGTAGTATCCAGAGTAGTGCTTGGAGGGTCGGTAAGAGGGCAGGCCGGCAGCTCACCCCGACAACAGCTGATTCCCGACAGTAGTGACGAAACTAGAAAATGGTAGGACGATTGGCAAAAATGCCGGCAACAAAGGAGGAAATAGGGGAGTCCTTGGCTTCTCATCACGGCTACAATATAATAAGGTAAGAGTGAAGTATGAAATTATTGGAGGGGGGGACCCCCGTAGTTCTCAAACAGCAGCGAACAGTGAATGTGAAAACCTTTTATTGTGAATTTCAAGCGTTATTGAGTGCTTTGTGTAACATTAAAGCCCTAACCAGACTGGCTGCTCGCGGCTGCACGGAGTCGCAGTATGGTGTAAAAAAAACTTCAATATTGGTCCTTAACGCAACACCAACCATACGATTGCAGCAATTTTGACCTTGTAGGCGCTTAGTCGCGCATTGCTTCGCACGAAATTTTCTTCTGTCTGGAGAGACCTTTACACTGCCAGCACAAAGCGACAATCACGTGCGTAATTGCAGAAATCAAAAGAGGGATATGAGGGAAAATACGACAGAGAATCCTGATGCGAGCTGTGATGAACTTTGAACAATGCAAAATAATAGCAAATTGCTGAAATTCCTTTAAAATTAACACTAAAAATAGAAAACTAAACGGAAAACTGTTACTGGGAAACGTGAATTTATAAAGGTTTGCCAAGCTTCTTTTGTTTAATGCTGCTGCTCCAACTCCATAAGTGTGGTACACCCAGTCACCCCATCTTGATGCTAAATTGTGTGCTCTTGTTTTCTTGTCTCTCTTGATAACATATTCTTGTTTTGAATGCAGGCATTGTCTTCGCATGGTTAAAGGGTTTGGTTTATGGTTTAGTTGTGGACAGGAGCGGTGTGCAACACAATGAAGCTGATTATGTTGCAGCATTATGTATGTACAGAATTTATAGGATGGTAATAAACTTGCAACCTGCTTAATCATCTGTTCTTCTTATTTTGTCGCGATTTTTCTGCTGCAGTTCGAGACGTTTTTGTTCACAAATCACCTGTGAGGCATCAAGAATTTCAAGGTAGGATTATAAACTTACGAGTGTTAAAAACTAGACTTTTGGCGTAGTTTTTATTAAATAACAATTCCAACTTCTGTTAAAAAGCCGTGTTGATAGTTAATGCTAGAGTTTTCAGTAGAATGGAATGCAGGAAGGTTTATCAGATTACCGAAATATCTTGCATTTATTGTTTGCAAATTGATGTTTCATCACTGTAATTTTACAATCGTATTTTTTTTGGTAGTTCTGTGTAACAGTTCTGTGTAACAGAACGTAATCCACTGTAAATTATTCATTTTTTTTATTCAAGTGTAGGGAAGCAATACTGAAAACACGAAATTGAGTTCATCAATCCGTAACATATGGTTTGTAATTCGTCATCCAAGTCATATGTTTTGTAATACAGTTTGATGGTTTAGTAATAGTTTAATAGCTTTACCGTCTAATAATTTAACAGTTTAATGCAGTAATAGTAATACGGTGTGATATTAAGTCGACAAAACTTGATTATTACCAAAGAAACTCCCACTTAGACCGCTGCCATCATATTGGAGAAATGGCTTACTTTCAGTACAGGCTGGGCTATGTACTGAGCTAGAATTTTTTTGGTTTAGAACTGGGTTTGTCATTGTAACGAAACACTATCTGCCACATACCATTTAGTTGCTGTACTGGCATTGTGTCAGAACTCGCATGATTTTTTTTTGTTACCTTACGTAGTTTATCTTTCATTTAGCATGAATTTTGTTCTGAGCTCATTTAGCCAAAAATAATGTGTTATAGAAGGCTATAACCCGATCACCCAACGCCTTGTTGCTTTGACTCCTTCCATTTTTCCCTTTCTCCCTTCCAAGTACAGTTTACGTTCTCATTCCAGCAAGCCAGCAATTTGCCTAATGCCACGTCTTACTTATTTTATCTTTCCGCCCAGCAAACAACAGAGGCTTTTAACTCTGTCTACCGTTTATGCAGTGTTTCTCTTGAACATAAAGAACATTTTGAATGTAAAGCAGTGAAAGCAGTACGACAGAAACAAATGTAAGCCTTCCTCCAGTTTTTAAGTGCTTTTGTTTATAGACGAGTACACTGACAAACAAACATGTAAACGAAGAAATTTTAACTATAATGATAAATCAGAATAAAATCGCCCTCGTCTTCTATTACTGCATGGTTTAATGTTGTCCTTTATCAGGGATTCGAACCACACAAAAAATACGGTTCTGATTTGGGTTTCGGTTCAGTGCATGCTAGTGTCCCAGTTCAGTTCTGGTTTTCTGATAAAACAGAAATTGACGTTCCTTCAAATCGGTTTTAACCGGTTCAAAACTGGTCGAAAATAACAGTTCAATAATCAGTTCAAAAACCATTTTTCAGATATTATGTTTTTATTTTTTTGTCTATTCACTGCGAGGACAACATGATCGTCCCAATATAACACTTGTCAAGGATTCCAGCCAAGCATTTCAACCGTTTGAAGGTGTGATGTCAAACACCAAGCTCTTTCCCTAAATTATAATCCCACCGAGTAACAGTTTAAAGGTTAAATGAAATATTTGAAAATTGCTTACTGCGAATTTTTCAGTATTTCTTTAACTAGTTCAAATTGATAAGCTCGATTTTTTTTACTTAGCAGTTACGAAATTTAAAAAAGAAACTTTTTTTTTGTTGTGGCTTGTCTAGGTTTCCGTTAGTAGGTTTACGTGTGAAGCCCACCGACCGAACTCGCATTATTTAGCATTGGGAAAAAAGCAACAATTGTCATTCATGCTGCTCCTGTCGTGCTGCGTACTAACGTCTTTAGGCTCTAGTAGATGAAATCTATTCTTATTTTACGTCTTCGTATTCTTCGTTGAAATCAAAATATGTAGTTCATTGTTGTATTGTCGGTTAGTTTGTTAGGTCATATCGTTTTTGATGTTGATGGTTGATGCTGTAAATGTTATATACTGGGGCAGATGGCTGTTTTATCTGGCCAAGCTCCCGTATTTAAAAATAACAGCAACAACGAAATGCTGTGGATTTCTCCAGCTAAATTGCCCCTCTCAACATCGTACAGTTTGAGTTCGTACTCTGTAATAGCAAAAACAAACAAGCAAAATACTGTAACTCTGCCCTTAAAATAGTATTGAAATTGATTCGTAACTTTCAATTTAGCTTTTCCATAACCTCCAAACCAGCAAAAGGCATGTATCGTGGTTAATATGGCTATCTAGAAAAAATGTCAGCCTTATCCACTGCATTGAAGAATTTATTTTCTTGAAATTAGCTATCCAGTAATTAGGCAACTATCAACGTTATTCGCACCTTTTGTCAACAAGAAAATGTTAAGCTGTACAGGGTGGTCCACAAAAACCTCACGACCCAAAATATTTCCAAGTCAAATCCGGTTTAAAAAAGAATAAAATAGGACCATGTTTTCTGGATAGATCGTGCGATTCTGAATCGAATGATGTGGTCCCCAAATTACTTTTTTTTTCTGCCCCTATTCAAAAAAAATCCCTAGTTAGCGCCCTTCAGAACCAGGAGAGGACATGTCAATTGTGACGAAACGGGAAGAGTTTTGAAAGTTGAAAATTACCTTTAAACCTTCATAACGTTCGACTCAGGTAATGAGGCAACCATTACGTGACGGACTAAGTACAACACGCAGAAATCATTGTGCACGCTCCCTCCCCCTTCGCCCCAACTCCTGAGTACATTCCAGCTTTGAAGTGTCTGAAGTTTCGTGCACGACTAGAGGATATCATTGTAATGTTGTGTTGTGTACAAAATGGTCAGGCCCGGACTGGCCATAGTGCCATTGTGCCAATGGCATAGGCGCCCTTTGGCTACCATACTTTCGGCGCCCCTTTGGCAGTCTATTTTTTCCTCCTCCCGTGAAGAAAAATGATGGTTTTGGATTCCCTGCCCACCGATGACCTTTCTTGTGCGAAAATGGATACAAAACTTACTTTTCTCTCACTGCATAAACCTGCAATAACATTGTTGTACCATAACGAACAATTGCTGCATCCTTGGCTTTCGGTCTTGGCGTTAAGCCAACAATAACAATATATGCAGCTGGTCTAATTCTGCTGACGGTTTCAATTGCACTGGACAGATATCCTTTGATTGTTATTGGGGAATCACGTGGTATATTGTTTCCCGTTGGAGATCGGGTGGAAGCTGTTCACTTTACATCGTCGGGGTCTTCGTGTGTTTGTCGGTTGGGTCAAAGGCCATTCTGGGGTTTTGGGGAAAGGACTGGCAGATGGCCTGACCCGTCAGGGGTCTAAAGGGGGATGTAGCGTGGTCCGCTTTGATCTGGGCCCCCGCGATCAGCGTCGGGTTGTAAGCAGGATTTTTCAGGGTGAATGGGCTGCGGCCTGGGCTACTGGTGAGACGGGGTGACGGCTTTATGCTCTCCGTCTAGGGCGTCGGACGAACGTCTAACTGGAAATTCGTCTAATGGGATAATTGTATAAAATCTGCCTAAATAAAAAATATGGAAAAGCATCTAAACGGAATATCGTATAATGGATAATTGTATAATGGATGAACGTCTAACTGGATTAACGTCTAACTGCGGTTTCTGATGTTATATGTATAGTCGCAGCGAGCGCGACAGCGCGAGCAAGGCAAGGATATTAGACGATTTTCCATTATACGAATTTCCAGTTAGACGCTTTTCCATTATACGAATTTCCTGTTAGATGATATTCCATTATACTGTTTTCCGTTATACGTTCTTCCAATTATGTGATTTTCCAGTTAGACGATTATCCCTCGCCCCCTCCGTCTGTCCACTGCCTGCCCGCGGCTCCTAAATGGCCTTTCTCGCAGGGATGCGGGCCTGGTGTCACGGCTGCATACTGGTCATGTTCAGCTGCGAGCTCACTTTGCCTGCCTCGGTTGGGCACGGTCGCCTGAGTGTGCGTGCGGTGTGGATGTTGAAACAGTGCATCATTTCCTTTTGGAGTGTCCTCTCTGGGCCCCTCAGCGACGCTTCGTCCACCGGGGAGGGGTGGATCCGTTAGGGGGGTCTTGGGGGTTCCGCCACACTGCCCCTGGATGAGGGTCTCTGGGACGGGTGCTTGGTTTCTGCTGGGCTACACGACGTTTCGTCCAGTGATCGGGTGCACACCCTGGGCAATATATTGTTCTTTCCCTTTCCCTCCTCCTCTCCTTCCTCCCCTACTTCGTGCATTAGGCTGTCTCCTTCTTCTTGTTCTCTGTTCCTTCTCATTTACACGGGCCTTGCTGTGGCGTGCTGTAATGTATGGCGGGAATGGTAAGGAGGGCGAGTTTTGGGCGAGTTGTAGGAGAGTTATGTTGTGTAGTGCTTCTATTGTCTTCGGTTTGTAAGGCTTGTTTTCTTTAGCTGTAACTTAGCTTGTAAGTAGGTTAAACTGAGCGCATGGCTTGATGGCCGCAGTTTTGTTCTTGGCTCAATAAAGAATCTAATCTAATCTAAGAATCACATTCAAAGACTGATCACTACCTTTCAGGGCTTCGGGGATAACATCAACCAGTCTCTCAGCACGTAATCCAGACTAAATCACGTACAACAAGACGACCAATTAGAGTTTAGTCTAAGAGAACGGACATGTGAATCCCCGATTATGATGGACTTTTTCCCAGGTTCTAATGTTGTCACTTCATGTGGAGTGGTAACAGGATTAGTGACACTATTTGTGTTAATGACAGGTGTGTCACATGGTTTGTGCAACGATATGGCGTTAGCTGGCTGGCATGAAGTCGTTGCTAACCTTGTAGGATTCATTCTGTCAAGTCGGGCAATTTTGTCAACAACATTACTGATCTGGGTGGTGTCGCCGTGCCTTTGACCATTCGGATTTACCGGAGTGAAGAGTTTTGGTGACAGTCGACTTGATTTTGCCGGATATGGTTTCTTCACAGACTTTCGCACAGTAATCCAGTCGTTACACCGTGGTCCAGCAGCATGGTACAGAGATTCATCTTTCGTGGATTCAATATGGCTTGAAAGTTTGGCTGCTGTGGTAAAATCGAGCGAACTTGAACTGTATTGGGTCCAATGTTACCAGGTTGGTTCAAGCCAGTACTCGAGGGCAAGCTAAGTGGTTCAAGAGATGGAGAAATCGGAACATTGTTATTGTTGTTAGCGCAATGATGCTCATCAGTATCAATTGGTTTAGCCTTTCCATGTGTGCTCACTTCCAAGTTGTTATTTGGTCTGTACGTTTGCTTAAGATTTATACTGTCCGCCAGCATGGCGACTTGGTTCAGGAGCAATTCGAGATTCTTAAGACTCGTTCTCATCATGTCCTCCATAGAGTTCATAAAAAAGCATTATTTGGTTCAAATCGTCGGATTTCAAAGTAGAGAACCAATTTGCAGCCTCATCCTGTAGCACGTCGTCAGAAGGATCGGTGCTCAGTGACTGGGAGCAATTTTTTGTCTCGTATGTAGTATTAGGGAGTGGCTCCGAAATTGCTGCACTGAGATTTTGAAGAGAAAGTTTAATAGCATTAAGATCACAATCATGCTGGAGTCTAAGTTTACAACCATCTTTAGATGCTCCACTTCATTCTGTAAGTTTATCATGGTCGTTTCAAGGTTGGTTATAGCTGATTTATTTTTATTTATGTTGGTTGGATTTGTTTTGTCCGTAGACTGCTTTGTTTCAGAGCAGTTTAAGTTCTCTGGTAATTCTGAAAGACATAGACTAGCGAGGGATGAGTTATTTGGGGTACTCGGTGTGTTGGCTGATGAGGAACTATCAAAGGAAGTAGAATTCATCGCTGGAACAGGTGTTGATGACATATTCCATCGTAGTTCAGCAGAAGAGGTACCTGTCGCTGCCCCATTTACATATCTACCACCTTTCTAGGTCTGGCCCATTTTGCTTTTAGGCTTTCTTATTGTAATATTTTTGAATTTTATTTTTTCACAGACTTTGGAACAACGTGGATGCTGAAAGGATGGTGATTGGATTTTATTCAGTGTTATCCATAGTGTGCACATTGTTAAAAACAGCAAAGCTGTCCCGGGACTGTTAACATTATCCCAACTTACACAGTACTCTCTTCTTAGGATGTCCAGAACAAAACCCCGAAAAATTACCGAAAAAGGGGGTGTAAAAATCAATCTTTCAGGGGAAGGAGAGGCAGGGCATGTCAAAAAACCATCTGGCTCAAACCTCATGAAAAAAAAATTAAAATTGTCTCTGGCTGGGCTTGAACCGGGAATAAACTTTGTATTAGGTAATATGATTTCCAATATGGCTGCCCCCACTAGATTAAAGTCAACACACCCTTCAAACACTGAAAGTTCCATGAAAAGGACCAGCAAGTAGTCCCAAAAACGCACAAAATGTTCCAAGGGTATTCATAGTTCAAGTTACTCACCAAAGCGGTGTTCACTGCTGCAGGGATCACAAAAAAGGAAAAAATACCTGGAGCACTGGCACACAATATTTCGTTTGATACTCTCCCATAGTAAGTTCCCATAGTAAGAAATCTTGTGTAAATCTTTAAATCTTTAAATTTAGGTCTTTAAATTCCAGCAAATCCGTAAATCTCCGTAAACCCGTTGGAAGGTTTACAGATTTACATATATCGTACACTTTTTTTGTCTTTGTTGAACCCCTTGGCGGTCACTATGTGGCAAATCGATTTTGGGGCCAGCACGTTTGTGTTTTTTTTTTCAATTGTGGTTTTCCAAACTATGCCAGATAGGCAGCAGGTTGTAGTCACATGTGTTATCCCTCTTGCACAATGCAGCCCTGCAAGTGTTACCTGTTGGGTGGATATCATAACTGTAACAGAGATGTATCAATCAAAAAATAAAACTAAGATCTAATGGTCTACCTATTTTCAGATTTTGAAACGCCTTCAACACCCCCACCCCAACCTTCACTCTCAGCCTCCACCTCCCCCATACTCTAACACACAATTCAAAAGGCCAAGCATGGCCAGCATTCCTCAGTCCACCCCTGATGCCACGTGTGGTTTTGTGATGCTTTACATTACTTCAAACTAATTTAATAGCCTCAAACATTGATTTAATTATATTCCCATATTTTAAAAACTTGATGAATGGTTGTTTCTTCATTTTTTTCATCTCCAGGATCACCTTTCCACCAGTACATTTTCACGCTGCAGCAATGAACGAGGTGTTCTGTACACTCATTGTGATTGTCTTACTGGGTTCTGTCACTGTGGAAGCAGCTCCGAATCCTAATTCTAACTTAGACCCTAGTCAAGCGCCAACACTTGGGTTAATACCCCGCAAGATGACACTTTATGATTATGTGGTACGTTGTTTTTGAGTCTGTGAATAGACGTAATAAGATAGTAGATAATTGTGGTAAAAATAAGCCGAAATAGAATTAAGGTCCCTTTAAACTGCTGAGATTATCTTGGGAAGAAAGAAGAAATTTTGCCATAAAATGCCTAGGATATTTCGCATGCCACCATTAACATGAGCATGAATGCATTTCCTGGGCCCATCACTTCTCAAATGCACAGGGTTGGGCGAAAGCAAAACTTGAGCCCGGGCCCACCAGCACTTGATACAACCATGTTTACCAGTCGCTCACTGTATTTACTGGTGAGCATAAGATCGGTGGCCTTAACAGTCTCCAATAAGGCCACCATACTTCTCACTTCATCGACGTGTCACTGAGCGTAGTTGATACAAATTTTATAGTTTCGGGGAATCGTTCTGACCCAAAAAGAAACAGAATGAAACATGCTAATGTTATATACTTTCTAAGGCCAAGTGCCAAGCAGTGAAGCAAATTATTCTATTTCCATCACTGCCTGACACATTACGCTTGCCAGTAAGTTATACATATATAGCAGTTTATTTTGTTATATTTATCCACAATATTCATATTTATTCATAGACTTTTATTATTTTCTTGTATTTGTCCATAATATTCATATTTATTCATAGACTTTTATTATTTTGTTCTGTTTTCGGGTATAGCAATGTTTAAGGGAGGTGGGTGCTTTTTGGCTTTTTTGCTTGCACCGTCGGGTTTTTTCTATTCTATTCTAAGGATTCTATACAACTTTCCAATTTTTATTTATTTTTTCATTTTAGGATGGTAAGCCTCAGCCACGCCCAGGTGTAATATACGCAAAGTAGAGCAAGTTGAAAGGCCCCCACGTCAAAAGGAAGCATAAAAAGAATTATGTTTTGAATTTGCTGTGAATGCGGTCCAAAAAAACTGCATTCACAGAATTTCTATAGACAATTGTTTTATCAGCAAATAGTTGTCAAATCAAAAGTGTATATGACAAATTTTTTTAAACGAAATCATTTATTTCTGTGAATACTTTTCTAGAATTCCGCACGAAGAAATGCTATTACTACTTTTAATTCAGCTAAAATAAAAAGGTTTATTATTAGTAAAATATTTTCCCTAAATACAGTAGTTGCTTGTTATTGAGGGTTATTAACACCTGTTACATGGCACCTTCTTCTTTAAGGTTGCAGTGTTTTCCATCATTTTAACGTAACGAATACACAGGGTGCGTCACAGGTAGTGAATCCTGGCCATTTTTTTCCCCAATAATGTTCCCAAGCGAAATAAAACTTGAATGAGTTTGTAATAATGTCAGGGTGTATGCACTTGCAGAAAACAGATTTGAGTAGGAAACAAAATAAAAAATTTTCCACATAGCATTAGTTTTGTGATTTTCCACATCATGTACACCTAAACAGTCAGAAGGCTCTATTTGGCTACAATTAGTCACTTGTATACAGTCACAAGACTCTATATTCACGTACTATTAGTTACTCGTCCATTTACAAGGCTCTATTCAGCTACTATTAGTTACTTGTCCAGTTACAAGGCTCTATTCACCTACTATTAGTGACTCGTACAGTTACAAGGCTCTTCTCGCCATTAGTCACTAGATGGTATAGTCACAAGGCTAAATTTCCCTAACATTAGTCACTTGTACAGCCGTAAGGATATATTGACCTACTACTAGGCACTTGTACAGTTACAAGGCTCTACTCGCCTACCATTATTCACTCGTACAGTCAGAAGGCTTAGTTCGCCTACTATTAATTACTGATACAGTCACAAGGCTCTATTCGCCACCATTAATAACTTGTACAGTCATAAGACTCAATTCACTTACCATTAGTCACTTGTACAGTCACAAAGCTCTATTTGCCTACCATTAGTCATTTCTATAGTCACAAGGGTCAATTTACCTGACATTAGTCACTAGTAGTCACAAGGCTCTATTCACCTAATATTAGTTACTTGTACAGTTACAAAGCTCTACTTGCATACCATTATTCACTGGTACAGTCACAAGGTTCTATTCGCCACCATTAATCACTTGTACAGTCATAAGGCTCAATTTGCCTATCATTAGTCACTTGTACAATCACATGACTGTACTCACCTACCATTAGTTACTTGTACAGTTACAAGGTTTTATTCACCTACCATTAGTCACTTGAGCAGTAACAAGGTTTTTTTTTGGCCACCATTATCATTGTACAGTCAGTCACACCAAGAATTTATAGGGTTGGGGAGGAGAATTTGTGACTGGGACTCACACTGAAACGCCTTAGATACGTTCGCATTAGTTCAGTCTTAGTTTATAGAGGGCGCCACGTGTTTTATGTAGGAATTTCTACTCAGTTTTTAGCCTAAAATTAAACTAAACTAAACGAAACTAGCTTATATTTAATTATTATTTAGCCTAGCTTAGTTGTAATTTAGTTTACTTTAGATTTGGGCTGAAAAATGAGCAAAAATAACCAGATAGAACACGTGGCGCCCTCTGAAAACTCGGAGTGAACTAATGGGGGCGAATCTAACGTGTTCCAATAGGGACTTTTTAGAGTTACAAATTCTCCTCCCAAACCCTATAAATTCTTGGTCACACTAAGGCAGGTTGGAAGTGAGCATGGTCGGCATGAAGGAGAGTGAATGTAATCCAACGTTTTGTAATATGAGAGACCTTGTTTTTTTTATAATTGTGACCTATTCTTTTAAATGTCTATTTTTGGGCATAATATGATTGTGTACTGCAGGCTTATATTTGTGCACTTGCTTAATTTAATGTAGTCCTTGGTGTGTTTTTTTTTTAATTTATTTATTCATTTATCATTAAAAAATGTGACAACTAGAAACTTTGTTGTTGTCACCCTAGGACTGCGTATAATATTTTTCTTGTGAAATTAGAAGTTCACACACACTGTCGTTGGATCGAGGTTCCATAATTCAACAGCTTCATCACTACGTCATATGAAGTCAAGGCCAGATAAAATAGAACTGCTGGGGTCGGGATGCAAAAATCACAGCTATCCTCGGGTGAAGTATTTAGCTAGATGTTCCACTTTCATAGGTGATGTGACACTGTACACTGAGACCTGTTTGGGTGATTACATGGTAAGAAGGCTGTCTTTGAAGTTTATATGTTAGTGTACCAAATGGGTCTATGTAGGAGGGATAAAATCCAAGGGCTTTTCAATCCATTTCGACCATTGAAATGCCAAGGTTATTGCGAGATAGTGTCAGACAATTTATCTATGAAAAATTTATGTAATAAACCACTGCTCCTCCTATGCTTGAATGGACATTTTTTTACGTTATATTTGACAAGTCGTTGCAAAGAATACGACATTTTCTATTTTAATTTTGCGGCATTGCTTGTAGTTACTCTCTGGCTTGTAGATCGGGTTGGAACCTGCAATCCTCTAACGTACAGTAAATTATCTTGTAGCAAAGTCTCTTAAAAATCTTCCTGAGAAACTAGGCAGCCGTTGTAATCTCAACACTGGCAGCTTTAGACACGGACACTGTCAAATATGTTCGTTTGGTTTTTCAGAAGTTCGTGAGACGTGTAATCTCCGTTAAAAAAAACACAGTGCCATGTTGATGGCAGCTCCTCCTCCTTGCACCAGCGATACTGTTTCTTTTTGACTTCCTATTCCTTACTGAATCGATGGCATTCCACGATTTTAGAAGACGGTTTTGAAAGGAAGACGAAGACCAACTGTGATGGTATCTAGGCACTTTTATCGGTCCTGTTATGCCTTTTTTCTCAATGCTTCTGATGATTGGAGGGGAGGGGAGGGGAGACTCTTCCTATCTGGTAGAAAGTGCTTCAACCTACCCCTATCCACAAGGTGCAATGGCTGAGAATGGGGGTTCCATATCTACTGCAGGGGATTGTAGTACTATAACCCCTTTTTAGTCTAATAATGGGTAAAAATCATTTTTTTAAATAATTTTTAAAACCCTGTTGAACTTTGCCGTTATTGGATTGACCCGTACCGTCCTGAGGTCCCTTCACACGGTCTTCGTACTGCTTGACAAAAAAGTTCAAGCTGATGCAAGTTACTTTAACTTAGAACTTTCGACCACTGTGTCTTCAAGCCTTTCTCAGAGATAAATTTAAACAGGACGGAAAGCCAAGTGGGCTCGAGGAATATTAAATAAACACGGATGCAAACCTATTTCCGTTCCCTTTTACACTGAAATGCCAAACTGCCTGAGCGGGAAATTGAACCCACTACCTTTGAAACTGAAGGACGAAGTCGGCCTTAGGTTTCAAAGGTCGTGGGTTGAATTCCCTGTACAGGTAGTCTAACTTTAAGTCCAAAATAATATTCTACCTGGATGGGCAGCAGTGTTGCAGTGTGAAAGGGATTATCTTTGCTCTGGTGAATGTGTGCACTTGGGCACCCCAGGGGAGTGTGCACTGCACGCACGTCTTCCTGTATGCCTTTCCATCTCAAATACTTCAGCTCCAGGCTGAGACCAGCCATTTTTTTTATCCTCGGTGTCCTACATTTATTTTGCAGGGATCATCCGACGACCGAGTTTGGTGTGGCCTAAAGAGGCTCCCGGTCGCCGGCCCTGTCTAGGCGGGGGACACAAGCCCCCAGATGCAAAACAAATGCCGGTCAGATGTTAAGACCGTCGTATCTCTTTCCGGGTACAGCACAAAAACAATACAAACATATAAATGTGAAAAAAAAATTGTGTTTACTTTTTATTTCATTTTGTTGTATTCTTTTAAAGGTGTAAAACAGTTACATCGATTTCGTATTAATTTTTTCCTTTTTCGGTGTTACCATGAAGAACTAATTCTGAAAACAAAGTATCTCATTTAAGCAGTACTAGAATAAAGTAAAACAACAAAGAATTAGAAATGGAGAGGAAAAAAATGGAAAACCACCCAACCACACCACCAAAATACCAGTAAACCATAGTAGCAATTGGTCAAAGAGAGAGAAAAAAATGGGGGGGGGGGGAGATTTTACTTTAAGACCAGGCAAAGGGCCCTATGAGCAATAAATCGGAGTTAATGGTTTAGACACAAAGAGAAGAGAAGAAGTTTTTTTTTTTTAAACAGTGTAAAGTCAAGAACACAGGAAAACAGAATTAGGCTATAAAACTCCAAAATCCAATTCAGTAAATGGGCTTCAAAGGAAATTACAAAAAAACCGAAATAAATAGGCTTTAAATTCGACAAGCCGCACACGGAACAAGTACGTATATGAACCAAAATACATAAACACCAAAACAAGTGTTTGCAGGTGCATAAATCAACCAAACAAGCTGCCTGCGGAACAAGTGGTTGGTATATAACTGGTCCAATCATTTTTTGGCAGTGGATTAAAGCCCAAAATCGCATTTCACCAACCGTAGTAACAGGTAAGTAAATACCAGGTAACAACATAGCAGTAAAATACAATAACCATACATTACAAAATAATATGTGAACTTCCACACAAGGATCTGATGACATGGAAAGTAGAAGAAAAAACAGCAGACAAAAGCATACGTTGTGCCCGCAGCCCAGGTCATTTATCGTCAAAAGCCAAAACCCCTGACCCCACTCCCCCTCACGCAAGGAAAGAGAAAGTAGGTCAGGAAAGGGATCTTCATGAAAAGTAGGTGGCCGATACAAAAGAGAGAAACTAAAGTGTAGTTGATCACCTCTAAAAAACCCCCAAACCCCCACCTAACGTGTAAAATGATGTATTCTCAAGCAGCGTGGCATTAAGCGGAGAGACGACAGACCATGATGCCCCGGGCAACTGTACACAGACGACCCCCTCTCGCCCAACGTTCCAAAAACAGCCGATTAGGGAAGCGTTCCCATTCGGCTATCAGCCTCTTTCAGATGACATCAATAAGAGAATAGATATAATCGGGAAACTCTCGCACCAAACCGTTTCCCCGGTCATACCTACATCTCCTAATTAAAATCCTGCATTCACCCAAAAGGAAAAGCAGGTCCCAAGTTTCAAGAGACAGGGACAGGCAGTGGATCGCCATAAATGGCAGTTTGCTCATTTATGTCAATGCCGCCGAAAACGCCCTCCAACCAACCCCAGACCATACGGACATCCGGACACTAAAAATAAATGTGTCGGACAGTCTCATCCACAAGGGTACACAATTTACACTTGGGAGAAACAGCCATAAGCCATCCAAACAACAAAAGGTTGTTTGGCAAAATGCAATGAACAAGCCGCCAATTCAGGTCCTCAGCCTGTGGTTTGGCGCCAGAACCTGACGTTCTTATCCAAATAGCGTCCCAATCAAGATCAGGAAACTCTGCAACCACACGAGGAAGAGAGTATTCAACCATAGATGCATAGAAGTCCTTTGCTAGAAAAGGAACAAATCTGGGGTCAAAACCGGGGTCCACCATCCGAATGTCCATCAAGGCCTTCTTAACAAAAGCAAAGAAGGGAGTGATGGAGAACGTATGGAGGAAGCGTGGACCAGGAAATTCGGGGCGCCATGCACGAAAACTAAATCCCAGGTAAAAAATACCATAGCCATTCCATCCGGTATTCTGTGTAAACAGACGCATTACCAAAGATGCAACCGCAAGCCTAATTTTAATTGCAATATCAGGGAGATTTTTCCCTCCCAAGTCATGGTCCATCTTAACAACAGCACGTCGTAATGGCTCACGACAACGGCCATCACGCCCATCCCAGAAAAACATGAAAATTTTATTTTCATTTGCTTTCAACATCATGGCAGTTTGCAAAAAAATACAGCCAACAAAGGTAATTAGCGGCACAATGCCGCGTTTACCAACTGGGACTTATGAGTATAGGAAAGGTTACGGCCTTCCCAAAACTGTAAGCGAGCATCGATCTTAGAATTACAGTCTTCCCAGCCCTTCCGTCCATCAAGGTCACTAGAGAAATAAAGCCCGACTGACCTAAATTGGGTTTTACCCCATAAAACGGGGAAAACAGACAAATCATCCTGGTCCCAGGCACCACAAGCATAACCAATGGACTTCTCAAGATTTAAGCACCCACCAGAAAACTGCAAAAACCGAAGAGTAACCTCATAGGCTAAAAGAAGGCAAAGCCTAGCTTTAAGTGAAAACTGAACATCGTCAGCAAAAAGCCCAATCTTTTTCTTCTCCTGCATGCCTGGAATATGAACGCCTTTGATGTTCATGTTGGAACGAATAGCAACAGCATACACCTCGATGTAAATAACGTACAGGAGAGCAGAAAGTGGGCATCCCTGTCTGACCCCCCGTGTAATGGGGATCCAAGCAGAGAAAGACCCATTTACCTCGACCACGCTACCAACAGCATTATACATAGGGCGAATCATATCGATGAAGGGAACAGGGAAATTTAGTTACCTGAGGATTTTCCAGAGCTGGCCGTGGTTCATCCGGTCAAAGGCGTTCCTCTGGTCGAGGCAAAGTATGGCAAGAGGAGATTTCAGAGTCTTTTCACGTTCAATCATTGAACGTAAAAGAAGCAGGTTGTCATGAATTCTCCTACCTGGTATGGAACAGGTTTGATGGGGATGGATAATATTGCCCACACATTTGCCAAGCCTAAGGGCAAGAACCCTGGCATACAATTTATAGTCAACATTAAGTAGGCTAATAGGACGCCAGTTCTTTACCCGGGTATGCTTTGTATCAGGCTTGGGAACAAGCGTGATAATGCCCTTCTGCTGAGAGCGAGAGAGCAACCCACCCAGCACAATCTCATTACAGATTTGAACTAGGACTGGGGCAAGTACGTCCCAAAACTTTGCATAGAACTCAAGAGGAAGACCATCACTTCCTGGAGTCTTATTTGGTTTCGTGAGAGTTTTAGCTCAAGTGAGTTCCCACAGACCAAAAGGTTCGCCCAGTTTTTCCCCTTGTTCATCCGATAATAACGGCAAATGGGAAAGCATCTCGGTATCATGATCTTCGTTTACCGGTTCGCTTTGGTATAACTTCAGAAAGAACATTTTAAATTCGTTCAAGATGGCTTTTGGACATGA
>JAHWFP010144015.1:145285-172511 GCA_023313725.1 Lithobius niger | reverse complement strand
ACACATCGTCGCCGTTCTGTAGCCAGTTGTCACCAGGGTAAGTAGCTATTATGACGCTGACGCAGCGGGACACATTGTCGCCGTTCTGTTGCCAGTTGTCACGTTAAGGGTGTCACATGTCGCCGGTGAGCATTGTGTCGCCGACGGTATGGTGAGTGTCTCCATGGGCGTTTGCCCTTAGGCCTATGTGTTTATGGTATGTTAGGGTATGTTTACAGTAATCGTTATTATCTCTACATTTCTTTGGTCCTGGAATGGCAGCTGCGTTGGCTCCTGCGGTGTGCATCAAGACATGGTCTCACTGGAGTCTGGCAACTTGGACGGTTAGTACTATGGGTTTGAAGTAGGGCTCTCCCCCCTCCTTTTGCCTTCGACTGTCTTCTCTTCCTTGGGTCCTTAGGCTGAGTGGGGGGGTGAATCTGATGCCCTTTGGGGTCTGGCCGCTATATGCGGTCGCACGGGGCCACTATGCCCAATTTTTTCTTGCGAATCGCAAACAAGTTGTATTGTGTATGCATTGTTGTCTCTTAAGGTCAAACCAAAACATGTGAATGGAGCTGTAGCTTGCTCATCTGGTTCGAGTACGAGTTCCCTTGGCTTAAGTAGGAATCAGAAGGGGGACCTTAAAGTACATGTTGAAGTTATATCCAATTAACTGGCACTCGAGGCTCGGTCATCAGCGTAAATTGGGCCCGATACATTTACATAACTCCAAGGTGGTACATGGATACTAGTGAGTGAAGCCTAACTCTCCTCAGTGTGAGGTCTGCAAGGTAACCAAATCGACTAGGACCAGTTTTAAGGGTATTGGTGCTTTGCAGAGTAAGAAGCCCCTCGAGCTCCTTCACATGGATGTCTGGGGCCCAAGTCGCACGGTATCCTTGGGTAATGGTAGATATGTGCTTACTTTACTTGATTATTCTCGTTATGCATGGGTGTTTCCCATCGCTAAGGAAAGCGATGTGTTTCAAACGTTTGTTGACTTTCGTGCCAGGAGGGAAAGACAATTTAGCTTCAACTTTGTAAATGTTCGCATGGACCGAGGTATGGAATTTTGTGATTATATATGTAGGTTGGGTATCAGATGTCTGCGAACCAATGCCTACTCACCAGCTATGGCTGGAATCGCTAGGCGATTTAACGGCACGTTGTTAGAAGGGGTACGTGCAATACTTCACGAGACGTCTCTGCCAGGCAATCTTGGGCAGATTTTGTATGTACATTCACCTACCTGAAGCATAGGTGCCCTCACTCATACTTAGGCTTTAGGGTCCCTTGTACGTTATTGTTGTTCGAGGTGTATCAGTCAGACATTACGAAGACCTGGTGCAACGTTTTATGTACACTTCCATACGCCGGGAAGGGATACCCTTGACGTTAAAGCTGGGAGGGGGTATTCATTGGCTATGCGGTAGGCAGTAGGATATAGAGTGGAATCCCCATACTTGCTTGGTCGTTGAAACTAAACATGTAACGGTTGGTGAGGTTAAGTTATGGGGAAGGGAGGAGGTCCTTGCAGTATAGGCCTCAGAGTGTGCCCAAACCCAGTCTAAGTGCAACTACATTTAACTATGGAAAGGGACTTAGTTCGGGTACAGAGTCAGAATCGGATGGTAATTCTAGGGTAGAAGCTGAAGATAAAACTGAGGGCCCACTAACCATTGAAGAAGTTCCTCCACGACCATTCATTCGTAGTAATAGTGTAGGCTCCTCCCCCAAATTGGCTCCTTTAGATTATCAGTATTGGTGTAGGGGAGTAGTAGTCCGTCAGACGGGGCAACGGGTAGGTAGGTTGGATGTGTGCTATCACACCCCAGATGGACTTATGTTCTGCAGTGTTAATGATGTCAAATAATATTGTGTAGACCGGGGATGTCAGTTTGAACCACTGTTCGATATTAGGGGTAGACGAACACCTGATTTCGGAACTGTATCCACTAGTGGGCAGGACAGTCCTGTTGATTTCAGTGATGCTGCGGCATACGTGTGTATTGTTGGGCCAATTACCTATGCAGAAGCCATTGCCTCTCCTCACAAGTGTGAATGGGAACGGTCCATGGGAGACGACGTTGCATCCTTTAAGAAAAGAGGTGTACATAGAGGTTAATGTAACTATTGATATGGAAGTGGGGATGTAAATGGATATACAAGGTAGAAGAATACCGACGGAAGCGTTGGACGTTTCCGCTCCCGACTAGTAGCTCGGGGGTTTTGTCAAGCAAGCGGTGTGGATTTTGATGGAGTATTCAGCCCAGTTGTGAATTTTGTTTTAGGTTAGATTCTTTTATGTATTATTGGTATCCATTCTGAAGTGGACAAGTGTTGATTGGTTATCCAGTGGGTGGTACGTTGGATTGCAAAACCTGCATGAATATCCCCAAAGGATTCAAACCTGAGGTTCACCATGGTACGGTGTGGCTATTGCAAACAGCCGTATATGGTCTTCACCGAAGTGGGTGACTGTGATGGGAAGAACTTGAAAAGCCATTAGTGATGATGGGATTTTCTCAGTTCTTGGGACTTAACCTGTGTTTATCGTTTTGGTTTAAATGCAGTTTTATGTGGATGTTTTGCTTTTGTTAGCCAGAAACGAAACTCTTAGAGCAAATGTAGTAACGTTGCTTGAATCCAAGTTCGAACTCACGTCTTTCGAAGTAAAAAAAAAAAAAAAAAAAAACCTATTAAGTGTTGCCTTCCTAAGAATTGATGGCATGACAGGAATTCATCAACTCTTACTTTTCGCAACTCACGAAGAGGTATGACGTCGATGAAACGTGTACAGTGCGTGTACCAGTTCATGTCTGCAGGTACTGGTGTTCAAACGAGGCGTGACAAAGATGAGTCAAGTGTACATTTCCCATACAGGTCACTAGTAGGAAGTTTGTTGTATGTAGCTTCTAGAACAAGGCCTGATATTCTTTTGGGTGTTATAATATTGCCCCTATATACCAATGCCTTTACGTCCATTCATATTCGCTTATTGTTGACCATACTGCGATACTTATGTACTGTCAGTGCGATACATTATGCTATTGTTCTTTCACGTCTCACAGGATCTGAATCGTATGCATGTGTAGCTGCATCTTGGGCAGCCGGTAGAGTCGACCGGTGTAGTTTGGTGGACACATTGTCTTCTTGGGTAGCGTGCCTGTTTTGTGGGGCTGTGAAAGCAGAGTTGGTATGCCTCAGTACAATGGAGGCGGAATTCATTGCAATGATTCTGGCTGTAGGAGTATTGGCCTGGTTACACAGTGCATGTCATATTCGGTATTGGCACCGTTGGCTACATCACCTTCATTGTACTGTGGTTCCCATTCTGCCATCCACTTTACTAGGAATGAGGTGAGAAACTTGAGGTCAAAGCACATTGCCATTAAATGTATGTTTTTGGGGGATTGGCTACGAAAGCTATGTTTCTGTTTATATAACGTGCCGTCTGCACTAAATGGTGCAGACATGTTGTCGGGATGACTGAACCTAGGGCGGTTGAATAGGCTATGTTCAGCGGCGTTCTATAATTGTGACTCATAAGTAATGTTATACCTTCTGTAGCATTGTGTTTGCATGAGACGGATGGGAGAGTGTGTTGGTTGTCATAGCCTAACTATGAATGGTTCTAACTATGAATGGTTTACAGTGTTCATGTCGTTGTTTAATATGTCAAGGTAGTGTTAAAGGCCTGAAACTGAAATGTACTTTCCCCAATTCAGGAAAGAGTGTTTGGAAGCCTGGTCGGTGGTTATGCATTGTGCATGCCTGGAGAATTGTATCTGGCTGATCAAGCACTTTAGCCTAGTGGGGAGATACCTTCCGGTTTCGGATGGAGTGAACGCTCACTCGCGTTCTGGTGTTGATGCGGGCAGCAAGGGATGCGAACTGCAGTCTTGTTGTTTATGCCGTGTTTGTTTTAAGCCATGAGGTCAAGTGTTGTGCCTTTTGAAATGTCGCTATTACATGTACAGTTGTGCTTCAGTATTTTTTCTGGACCTGCTTTGAAACGGTACGGTAATTGTAGGTTAGGATTTCGCTGGGGTAACGCGGACAGTTCTTACACTCTGGTGCGGGACGCCGCTGGACGTAGCAGTAGCAGCGTGCTCCCTGCGCCACCCGCCCCTGTTGGTGCGTACTTCCTTGGTGGTCCCGAGTGGCCTGGGGCGGGCGGATCTGTGGTGCAAGCCATGTTGTGGCTGGCCAGGCTTTCTGGGGGTGAAGCCCGATTCGGTGTGCCTTGTTTCAGTGTGTTATTCTGGCTGTGCTCCATTACGGCAATTATAGTGGAGCGGGCCGGTTTTCTGGGCTGTGTGCCTTGTTCCTGAGCTAGGTTCTCAAGGATGAGGTGGAGGTACTGCCAGGCGTTGGGCTAACTCACCCGGCTGTTGGTTGGGGACCATGGGCCTCTCTATGGGGGCATGGCGTCGCTGGATACCTGGTCCTGGTGGGTTGGTTGCCTTTTGGTTCTTTATTAGTGTTTTGGTGGCAGTGTGTGTGTGGTTTAGTAAGCTTGTTCTCCGGGGTTCCCGGTTGGGGTGGTGATTCCCGCCTCCTGTCCGACAAATTCAGCAATATTACTGAAGGTAAGTATTTGCAGGAAGTAAGAAACGAAAATTTTAACTAGTGAAAATTAGTTTTTACTTACCTAAAATACTTACCTTCAGTAAGGACCCGCCCGCCTCCCCGCAATCACTGAACCGGAGTGCCCGTGAAAAAGTGATGCGGTTGGACTGGTGGGGGCGCTGACGTCGGTAAGGACGTGCAGCGCCGCCTGGCGGCAGTGGAGAAAAGCTTAGGGAGAACATAAAAATGGGGTTTTTAGTTCATAAGCGAGCAGTAAATAGCGTAAAAAGGTGGTTTTAGCAATATTACTGAAGGTAAGTATTTTAGGTAAGTAAAAACTAATTTTCACTAGTTAAAATTTTCGTTTTTAGCCGGCCAGACTGGGGGCCGGCAAAATGTTCTTTCTTCATTGCCAAAACAACTTAACCTGGTAATTTAGCATTCACATTCGAGGAATGTAATGCTAAATTACCAGGTTAAGTATGTTTTAGGCAAAAAGAAACCATTTTTAGCCGGCCGGCTGGGGGCCGGCAAAATGTTCTTTTTATGTACTTTTTTGGACAGTTTGATGGATATTTTTTAAGTTTCTGTAAAGAAATTTTTGTTGTAGCTTTTTTGGCACAAAAAAATTTCCACTTTTTTTTTGTTATCCTGCTTTCATGTATTTGACTATTACGCCAGCCAAGTTTTCACTTCTACTTTGCTTCCATTTCATCAGGAATTTTATTCATGCATGCTCAATTAAATTGTGATGCAAAAAAGCAAATTTTCTAATTCCTGTGTAATGAATGATCTGTGTCAATGGTAATCATGTTTTAAATTTACTAATTGTGTATTAATTGTTAGATGGACCTACACTGCTGAATCGCCTACGAGCGGTGCTGCAGTCGTAGAGTACGAACTTCCTAGTGGGTATTACCAATATCAGCCTGTTCTTGATGACATTGTTGCACGGGAGAATAGAGGCGTTTGGAAACAATTGCGGAGGATAAAAATAATGGAACGCAAACTGCATATTTACTACAGTTATGTAAGTATACTTAAGAAAAAAGTTGCTGCGTATGATTTTTGCTGCTAGAAATTTTACTGTAAAGCACCCACGTCTACAGCTTACCAAAGTCGAAAAAGCAACCCCCATCTTCTTTTTAGTACTCAATACATCTGGAATGCATTGCCCATTATAGATTTAGCACTTGCTCTTTACTGTCTTTCTTCCTGCCAAGGGATTATAAACATAAGCCGCGGCTGCATGTGTGGCAATGGTTTCTTTTCCATGTAAAAAGCATTCCTGTATAGACTGGACGTTGATTATCGTAGTAATTGTGTTTAATGCCAAATAAAAAAGTGCAGTGCCAAGAAAACTAAATTTTCCGTTAACAATTGTTTTTATTTCCATCCAAAAATACTTCCGTTAGGCCATTAAAAAAAAAGTTGTTTCTCAGGCATCCCCGCACCGCCTAAAAGCCGCTTCACGGACCTTTTTTTTTTTTGCGTTTTCTTTGCTATTTACCGCAGCGCTTGCAACAAAATACGATTACAAGACACCATACAAAAAAACAAAAAAAAAACCATCACGAGCACCACACCAACAATAGGGATCAGACTATATCATTATTACTCTTAACAACAGCAATTATTGTTGTTGGTGTGGCTAAAAAAAAAATTGTAAAAAAAAATCCGCCAGCCCGGATGGAAAATTTGTTTTTGGCCCAAGAAACAACTTTCTTTTTTTAAATGGCTTTAGTTATTAGTTATTTATTTATTGACTTACTGAGATGTACGTATCACCAAGATTGTTCGAGTTTACAGTAAACTGGGTTACTTTTGGTGATGCGTACATCTCAGTAAGTAAACTTGTTTGAAAACGAAAGTAAAAGTGCCGAAAACTGTAATTAGCTTTATCGTTCGAGTTTACAGTAAACTGGAACACTTTTGGTGATGCGTACATCTCAGTAAGTAAACATGTTTGAAAACGAAAGTAAAAGTGCCAAAAACTGTAATTTGGCTCTGATCATATTATGGGGTACAACGTTTTAAGTTTTAAAAAAAAAAGTGGGGAGGGGGGGTTAAAAAAAGTGCTAAGTTAGCAAGTTCTCAAGAGTGGACATCATTGCCCTCCGCATCTTGAAGTGTAGCCATTTCCTTCACATAGTCATACGCACATTGGTGGAAAGCCCTTAAGTCTAAAGGAATGTGTAGCTCAAACAAGTCCTTACCAGCTGATGGTTGAGGACAAGAACAGAACCCCAGAGGGAATCTTGTTTAGACAAGAGGGCAAGATCAAAGGTGAGCATGTTGCTATCAAGACAAACCTGGCGATTGAGGTTATGGCGTGGGAGATGCTGGCATCCTTTTACGAGTCTGTGGTATACATTGGCTAGCTCCTTTAAAGTGGTTTTGCAAAAATTAGTACAAGTAGCTGGGCCATATAAGCGAACTGCTCTCATCATTAGTAGCTAGAAACGATTTATTTCATAGATGCAGACTTTTAGAGCTGAGATGAATTGTTTCAAAGTGGACAGCAACAATCACTGCACGTGCGCGCGCGTTCACAACTTTCTAAATGAAAAAAAAAATTGCTTCCAGCCACAAGGCATAGACTGAATTGTGTTTGGTGTAAATTACTGCAGACCATAAAAACGACACACGTATTACAAACAAAAACATCAAGTGTGTCATTAAAAAAGGGTTATATGATTGGAGTTTCACTTGTTAAAATGTACACGGATAAAAATTAATGATTTTTAATTGAAGTAAGCAAATGCACAATTCAGAAAATTGCATCTGTTTAAGTGCTGTTGTGCTTTATGAATTATATATGTAAAAACGTAAAGCACAACAGCACAAACATCTGAATTGTACAATTTTTATCTTGTAAATGTCAATTTTTATCTGTGTACATTTTAACAAGTAAAGTGAAACTTGCTAAGGCTGTACCGAACCGAACAAACCGAACCGAACATGGCCGAACAGAGGGTGTTTGATTCGGTTCGGTGTTCGGTCTTTCAAACGCAAAATACCAAACCGAACATATTTTCACTTTTAATCGACGGATTTTGATGTTTGAATACACCATTTTGAAGGTTTTTTCGCCAGCTTTCTGTTGGTCCAAATCACAAGTTCCTAGCTCTAACGGTTCAGGAGTTATAAAGGAAAATGTAAAAGTACTGGAGATTTTTTTATGTTTAAACAGAGTTTCAATATCTATGGACTTACAAGTCCATGGGAAAACACATACATTTGTTATGAAACTTGTGCTTTGATGAATCTTTGTGAACTGAGCTCTTTTACATTTTAGTTTAAGATAGATTGGTTTGGTACATTTTTGTTCGGTTCGGAAGTGTTCGGTGTTCGGCTTATTTAAGGTTTGTTCGGTTTGGTTCGGTTCGGCTGAAAAATTCTCGTTCGGTACAGCCTTAGAAACTTCAATCATATAACCCTTTTTTATGGCACCCTTGACGTTTTTGTTTGTAGTGAAGATTGTTAATCTAAAATTAAATTGTGTGTTTGCCAATGTTGAACTTCTTTGGCCGTGAAAAAAATCCTTTGCTTTTCGGGAATTTTTTGAATTTACTAAAGTGACCCGATGACCAGGCCTTTTATTTTTATTGCAAAATTCAAAGTCGTTCTTTTGGTAATTTTTATTCCAAATTAAATTTTTCCCTAAAAAGAATCAAAAAATTAGCTTCCAAAATGAAGTACTACGCAAACATGGAGTGAGTGGTGGAAGACCCAAAAGTTAGTTACGTAACTTAATTATTTATCTTAGAATCGCAATACAGTAAAGATTTTTGTCCAGTTGGGTATTGGGTCACCAAGGAGTAGCTTGAGAAGCAAAAATGTTTTTTCGTGGCCTTATGAAGGTTATCGTAACCGGTCCGATTCGGCTTTCAGCTTGTTAAGTAACCTTATCTTTTTATTTCCCATAGCTGGATAATAGAGAAACTTGTATTACGTTTCCTATTCAACGTTGGTATCCTGTCGCCAACATGACAAGGTACATGCGGATGAGAGTCTTCGATTATTATGCACCAGGTATTTTAATTTACTGTATTTTTGGTCAGTGGTATATTGTGAATGACGTGTGATTATGATGTGTAGTGCTGTCGGCCATTATTTGATACAATACTGTACATTCTACCAAACTTATTTTTCATACTTTTTTTTTTCCCTTTCAGAACGCTACAATGAAAGCATCTTCGATGTGTCCACGTTGTACACCTTGAGTATTTGTTCCGTTTGTGGCTCTTATCAGTGTCCATACTGCCCGTACTTCAGTTTTGCACCAGTTGTGCAAGCTAACATGTTGCTTATAGCAGCTAGCGTGTTGTTAGCATGTAAGCGGTGGACATGATAGTTAGTTATCATTGGGTCAATCACGGATACATGAACCGATTTATTTTCATAAGCATAATCTTTGTGTGAAAATGTTGGTTTCACCTTCAGTACATTCCATGTCCCTTGATGGTTGTTGTCTGAACAAAGTGCGACTTCGAGCGTAATGGCGTGATGAACTTGGTTACTTAGTCAGATTGACATAGTAGTATTTTTTTCTGAAAAACAGATGGTGCAGTTTGTTTTATTAAATAATTTGGTTTGGCATTTTTCGTGCTAATTACAGTGTTCTTAAAATTTTTGTCTCAGTGGCCAGTGAACCTTCAGCAGTGGCTTGTTGACTTCACGTCAATGGAAATTTGTCTAATTGTGGTTGTAGTTTATGTGATAAATTTCATGGACAGCTAAGAATAATTTTTTTGTATATATGAATGTTTATTGCGCCAATTGTATTTTAAAAGTCCTTCCGACAAAGCAGTTCCGTTGAATTTGAGGTATATTCCTGTCCTTCGTTGAGAACCCCAGTGCTTGTTACGTGTGCAGTGTCCTGGATTATTTATGGGGATGGTACTGGGTGGAAAAATATCGTAAATTTTACATAGGTAAAATAGTCAAGTATTGAATCTCCTTACCAAACGTCTTACTTACTACCACTATTGTGAAGTTCACCAATATTAAGACAAACTGGGGCATTGTGCGTTTTTGAATCCATTCAACGTTCCTCAAAAACTTAGATTTCAAGACCAAAATTGTATGAAAAACATGGAAACTCACCGATTTGTTCAGCAAAATAAGAAAAAAAAATGCCCATGAAACTACATCAGTTGTTTAATAGACCTTGAAAATGTCCTAAAACTTGTGTGGTCTCTTGCTTTGCCTAATGAGACTTAAATTTAATTACGTATTGCTGTGTAACTGAATGTGTAATGAATTATTTTTAGGTGTACAAATCATTTTATTAGTTTGTTTGTCATATACACGCAGCAAGATACCCTTTTCTGAAAGTTAACACGTTGAAGATAGTTAACATGTAGTGGAATTTTACCTTGAAACCCATTTTATTTGAAGTTGACGAGCCCTACTTTAGATACGAAGATTGAAAGAACCATATCCAAAGATTATAAATGAAAGCCATGTAGGGTTCATACATAATTTTTTTTTTAGGTTAGGCTAGTTAACGTTTATTGAAGTTTCATCTTAGAACGAATCTCAGCTGTTTTTTTTTTATATATATATATACTTATATTCATTGGCAATAACTTTTGTACTTATTTTACAAGTTGAAAATTTAAAATTTATTATTTAAATTTTAAATTTATCATAGCCAGTTGGTGTGTGATCACAGAATTTTCTGTGGCGATCATCTGTAAATATAACAGTTCCGTCCATTTTAACTTCGATGTATTCTACCGTAATATTTTATAAGAGTGTCTATTTTATTAAGAAGTAGCATGTGGCTGCCAGAATGGACTAAAGTATGTTTTTACAGATTTTTATAAGCCACTAATATACTGTAGTTACTAGCTTATACAGCATTCTATTATTATTACATTTACCTTACTTCACCGGGAATTTTAAACTTTAATATGGGCAACAATATATTTACAAAAAATGACATCCTATTTCGACATTCCAGTACACTATGTCCCAAAATGCCGACTCTGATGTTGGACAAAAAAACCTCAGCCGACATCAAGCCTTCTCAGTGTTGAAGAAAGGGAAGTGTCCCGATCAAAAGAAATTAGAAAGGCTATGCTGTTGCAATCCTTCCCCATAGTCCTTGTTAGTTTTCCCAATATCAATCCGATGCTTGAGTAACCGTGGGTAACACTTTTGTTAAATTAGTTTGTAACACTACGTACATAATTAAAAACAACGTAACAGTACTAATGCAGGAGTACAACAGAAGATTTTTTGATATTTTCAGTGTTTCAAAATAACATCAGAGCCAGATTAGCTACCACGAAGTTTCTCGTCCCTCGTTGATTATTCGATCTTAACTGGCACCTTGACGGTTGAAAAACACACACCCAATTTCTCTTTACCTTGATTCGGGATATGTGATGCTGTACTTGGAAAAACTATAGCTGAGCATACAACTTGTAGCCTGCTCAAACCAGACCCGTTGCTCAAAGTTGTGCACAAAAAACTCTTAGCTCGGTAAAAATGCAAATGCAAATCTTTAAGGCTACACCGAACACACATTTTTTAACTGAACCGAACAAACTTTAAATGAGTCAAACATCGAGCACTTCTGAACTGGAAAAAAAACAAATGGCTCACAAAGATTCACATTTACCTGTGGTTTGGACCATCAGAAAGCTGGCGGAAAAACCTTTAAAATAATGTATTCAAACATCAAAATCCATCAATTAGAAATGGAAATATGCCCGATTCGGTATTTTTCTTTTGAAACGCCGAACACCGAACCAAACACCCTCTTTTCGGTCATGTTCGGTTAGGTTCGGTACAGCCATAATCGTCTCAACAAAGGATTTGTAGTGATGTAAATTAAAAGCCAGTAGCTGAAACCATTCTTAAGTTATATCCTTAAAACTGGAAAACCATGATCCAGACAATTAAGTAGCAAGTTATTATCTTAGCAAATTAAGGAAAACTATGTTCACCAAATTTTCGTCCTCAGCTCGATATTCAACTCTTCTGTTGCAAACTTAGCTCCGTTCGACTTGAATTAAAATTATCTACTCCTCGCACAAATCTTGATGGTTGTCAGTTAAGCTTGAGTGTTCTCGGTGTGGGCCACAAACTCGTGTTGGGTTTTGTTTGGTGTGAATGGTATGGTAAAGTGTAACAGTATCGGTACGGCTTACTGAAAACATGCATTTGCGACGTTTTAATGCTGCAGGTCGTGAGGTCATTACGTTCCGATTGTTGAAATCATTCCGATTTTTGGTTGGTTCGGGAGAACTTGCGTAATAAATGTAAACACTTAGCATCTTTGATGGGACTAGTGTTGTCGTATGGACTCCTGCCTCTAAATACAAAAATGAGTCTATAATTTTTTTTCTAAAACACTGGGCTTCCCAAATCTGGGTGCATCTTACATGGTATAACTTGCACAGTTGTAGTATTATAATGTGTAGTACTATTTTTTTAATGTACATAAGGGATTGTGGTAGGCATAGGCTTACTAGTTATGAATTTCATTCTTTAGCTTATAACGAAAGTACGGTACAGAGATTAAGGTGGGCAGAAAATTTGTGATCAAGCTATAGTAGTTTTGTATTTGCCTACAAGTGTAGAGGTGCTGGTAAGCCATCAGTAGAAGAATAAATTTCTTGGACTTGGAAATGTTTAAAGAATTTAGCCGTAAGAAATAAGTTCATTGTATACAGTACTTCCATCCTACAGTTTGTCATCATTCATTGTTTAAAATTTAACATGACACAATTATTTTTGTATCCTTTAATAAATAGACTATTCTTCACCATTTCTGTGTAATTTGTGTACAATGCTTCATTATAATTGTAAATTTGTGATCAGTACTGGAAATGAGCCTGAAATATGGAAAATACTATATGTACAGTGTTCCCACACAACGTGGGACACCTGGAACTTTCAAAGATTGCAATCATTTGTAATGCTATTTTCGTGAACGTTGGGAACACACCGTCCGTTATCAAAATAATTGTCCTCCATGGTCAAGTAACAATGCAACCTCTGTTAACTTATTTATTTATTATTAATTTATTTATGTATGTTCCATACACAAGGTACATACAATATAAAGGATTAAAAAATAAAAAAGTTGAGTAAAAAACAGTGAGGGTAACTACAGCTCTGGTGGGGGTGGGGGGGGGGGGATGAATTAGGACAGCAGACTATCCTCAGCATCTTGCAGGACTGCCATGACCTGAACATGGTCATGAGCACTTCGCCACAAAATACATAGTTGGATCCCTTGGTGTTCGAACTTCGCACCAGCCACCAAGTGACAATAGTCCTTTTTGCAGCAGTGCCTCCTACACCAAAGCCCCAGCTTTCAGGGCCGCCTCGACAAGTTTTTACCAGCAGATTCGAGGCCAGACTCGTTCCCCACAGGGCAGCCTGCTTCATCAGTACTGCAAGGTCGAGCGTGAACATTTTGCCATCACGGCATGCTTGATGGTTGGGACAATGCCAAGAAAGGTGTTGAACCCGTTTAGTAGCACCATGATAAACAACGGCAAGCCCCTTCATGGTTGTTTTCCTGAAGTTGACACACGTTGAAATGCCTTCGAGGCCAGTAGCACAAGGCTTTAGAAGCTGGATTTTACATTCATCAGATGCAAAGCTAAAGGTATGTAGCACCATGTTAGCTGACCTTCAGAACTCGCTACGAATCTTTCTCTCGTGAGCATTATCAGTTAGGTCGGCTACAAGTTCCACTCCAAGATAACGAAAGTTCATCACCCACGCTAGTGCGTGGTGGTTGTTCGTTAGTAGGGGAGCTGTAACTTCCTCACCCCTTCCAAACACCATTCTAACAGATTTGTTGGCGTTGAAGGTAAGGCCCTTCTCGCATGTTAGGTACACGAGTCCAGCAGAACTGAAGTGTCCACCTGCTGAGAGCCAGGAGGACGATGTCGTCAGCGATGGCAACGTTCACTGCGACACCATTTATCCAACAGTCAGTTGTCATTTGGAAATGCTAGAACTGATCCATCAAAGACCAGGCAGAAGAGAAAAGGTGATAGGGGACTTCCTTGTGTTGTTTCCGTTTCACAATAAAATCAAATGGTTATATTTAAGGATGTACCGAAGAACAATTTTTCAGTCGAACCGAACAGAATTGTACCAAACCAATGACCCTTTAAAATAAAGTTTAAAATCAGGCAGTCACTTACACCAAACCAAAAATCGTCCAAATTCCACTATTCAAACTTGCAAAGCAATTTGCAAAGCAAACTCACAATGCAAGACTACGGCGCTCTTCATGTGTTCGTCAATGGTGGTTTGTGCATGCTCCTTGACTTGGACGCAAATTTGTCTCTTTGTCTCGCCTATGTAACCTAGTGGGCAATCTCTACAGTGGATCCAATACACCCCCCCCCCCCCCAACACTGGATGTCACTTTTCCACCATCTTAATAATAATAAATAATACATTTTTTGACCACATGTGTGGCAAGATAGTTGGAAGGGGAGAGTGTCCCACTAACGCCAATCCTAAAACTAAAAGTCTGATCAGTCACCAGGTGATGCCCGCAACTGTCCAACCCACCCCGGCCGCTTCAAGAAACGTTCAAACAAGAGCCCGCACAAAGCGTGTTTGATGGCTGCAGTTGAATTTGCCGAGACTGCCCTCTCAGGAAGAGAGTTCCAGGCTGGGATAACCCGAACAGAGAAAAAGTTTTTTTTTTTCCACAGTTACGATTTACCCTTGGAGCCACCAGTTTCAAAGAGTGCCCACGGTGGAGCGTACCGTGCTCAATTCAAAAAATAGCAGGACAACATTTGTGTGTTCGTGGAGAATTTTGAAAACCAAAATGAGGTCAGATCTCGAACGGCAAAGCTCAAGAAATTCAAGACCTGCTTTCTGCAAGAGTGCGCAGTAGGGCATCTCTCACAAACTTGGCAAGCTCTTCGTGAAACGTCGCTGCACCGACTCAACAAGGTCAATGGCCGGACAAAGACTTTAAAAAGCCCAGATCTTAGTAGTGATATTTCCCGATGATCGAAAACAACGGTTCACAATCTTGGCTGCCACTTTCGTGCTACCTCCATCTTCTTTATCTTTACCTACTTCTACTTCTTTCCTCTGCTCATTCTCTTTTCTAGTTCCTTCTCCCAGCCTTCCTCCTCCTCCTCGCTCTTTCGTGCAGTCTTTTTCCTTCCTCATCACTGCCCTTGTCTGGTACCCATGACTTCTGAGTGTGGATTTTTTGGCCAGGTGTATTTGGCCCATCTGTCAGTGGACTCATCTTTCCTTCTCCTTCCACAGCTTCTCCTCTTGCTGTGGTTCTCTCTTCCACGATCATCCTGCTGAGCATCTTACGAAGGTTCATGGGGTTCGTAAAGCACTCTATCTTTACTTTTCTTAGTGCTCTTCTTATCCTCTCTCTGCATCCTGGTAAATACGTCAAAATCTCTGCCGGGGGTTGGTCTGCTTTCCTTTTCTTCCGGGGGTTGATCTGCTTTTATTTTCTTATCTTCCCTCTTTCCTAGGGGGTTCCTCTAGGCTTTGGCCCTCCAGATGGCTTCGTTGGTGGCTTCAGCTGGATATCCTAACTGGAGGAATTTTTCTTTTGCCTTGTCAAACCACAATGTCCATTCGCTTACTCGCAACACTCGTCCTCTGATTTTCATCATTTCTCCTTTCATAACCACCATTTGCAGGGTCTTCGGGTGCCCTGACCAAAACTCTATTCCTGTTGGTGTGACGTATGGCTTCCACGACAGCTTTCCCTGGCCTCTTCTACCGACTACTGTGTCTAAGAACGGAAGTTGTTCTCCATCCTTCTCTTCAGACGTGAACTTCCAAGACGGGCCTCCACTAATTCAACGTCGTCTCCACCTTGGCAAGTTCATCATCCTTACCAGCAGTAAACATATCCACATACCTTGCCCAGATCTTAAGGGATGGATGGCAGTGGACGACAACTCATCGAGACCCTGCAAGACGTGACCCCTTGGAACTGGAAGTAGATGTTGGCTAAGAGCAATTTCAAGTCTTCTATCAAGCTGGTACTCCGTCTCCTGGCCGCCTCGTCGAACTTAACCACGACAAGGTGGCCAGTAGAATGATATATAGAAACGTGACATTGCTGGCCCCTCGGCCGAATTTTGTTTCTATTGCCTAAACGGAAATATGCATTACCTGTGCCCATCCACGCTATTGGCCACGCCTCTGCGCTCTTAAAGGAGTGTGCTCATGCGTGCGCACTTAGGTTACGCAGCTGGAACGGCTCTGAACAACTAAAAAACCTCTACGGAAAGACATCATTCAGGAAAGGAATGCAAAAACATAAAGGTGATGTACATTTCCGTTTAGGCAATAGAAATAAAATTCCTGCCGGCCCGGCCATTTCATGTTTTTCAAGTATGGTGATAGGCTTAACCAATTTTGATGTCATTCAATTGAGTGAGAACCCATTCTTGGATGTTAGCTGTGTGAATAGCAAAAATCGTTGGATCCAGCGCAATACCTTGGATAATACCCAATCGAACATTAGTCCAAGCATAAGACGGGAAAGCCAAAGGCTCACACGAAATAACTAAATACACGTGCAAACCAATTCACGTTGCCTTTTGGACTTGTATGTCAGAACGCCTGAGCGGCGAATCGAACCCCGAGGTCCTACCGCTGAGCCATACCGACACGGCCTACATGAACGTGTTAAATGCTGCCTGAGGATGTTTCCATTTGGCCATGTCAGTATGGCTCAGCGGTAGGACCTCGGCCTTTGGTTTCAAGTTCCTGGGTTCGATTCCCCGCTCTGGCAGTCTGACATATAAGTCCAAAAGGCAACGAGAATAGGTTTGCATCTGTATTTAATTAGTCCAAGCAGTTATGGTTATTAATCACCATTTTATAGTCGTAATTCTGTACAAAATGTAACACAGAAATTGATCACTCAAAGAGAATTATCATCTTCGATTTGTTTTTTTTTTGTTTTTTAAATAAGCAAAACAATTTTCCCATGTCGTGCACAACAGATGCGGCATAGACCAGGATTTTGTGTTTTAACTTTTTACATTTAACTCTGTTTCAACAACCTTTACTGAAGTTTCATTTTTTAACTGCAGCCAGGCAAATCATTGAAATTACTGTACTTTTTAATGCGACGATCTACTTAAGTAAAGAATTTTATTCATTGTTTTGTTGTACGACAAATGGCCATCCAACCTTCTTTTCTATTCGACTGCAGGGTTCAGACAATTTTTAAATTCTCAATTTCCCTGACATTTCCAGGTCCATCCAATGGCAATTTCCAGGTGTTTACACGGTGCTTAGTTAGGGAAAACGTGACCAACATTGGAGGCACATGAGCCGAGCATTGTAGACGACAACCTGACCAACATCAGAGGCCACTAAGTCTGCGCATTGAAGCTGTCGGAAATTTGTTAAATTGACCGATTTCTGTGTTTATGAGATTGAGCGTTGCTGTTGATGTGAATTATTCAGAGTTCCGAGTGAACTTGATAAACGAGAAAAGTACAGCCGAGTGGTCAGGGCTTTTGGTCTCCTAACCAAAAGGATGACAGATCAAAGAGCGTTGCCGACATACCTGAATATATGATCCCTAGCATTGACGGTGTTAAGGATACGGTGAAGTCAACACTCTCCATCTAGCGAAAGAAACCCAACAGTTGGAAACTTGGCTTTTAGCAATAGAGAACCAAACTCAAACCGTGATATCTTGGCTCTTGGGTACTGTGCAAGTTGCAGAAGAATCGTTTGTGCTCAAGTTTACAAAGGCTGCTAACAATTGTTACTGCAATATGTACCACTGGTGTTAAAGAAGTACCTAGAAGTCAAAATGTTAATTACTACTTAGCAACAGAGAATGAAATTCAAACTGTGATATCTTTGGTACCGTACTAGTTGCAGAAGAACCGTTTGTGGCATTATACTAAAGTTTACGAAGGCTACATAATAATTGTTACTGCAATTATGTAGGCTACCGTTGAAGTATTACCTAGAAAGATTAAGGACTGTTCACAATTCGTACCCAACACTTCAAGTATATTCCTATTAGTTATTGTGTACGCATGCCAAAATTGTGGCAGATATACACAATGGCCGAAGGCTACACACCAAAATTCCAAGTTGAACGGTACGCCAATTAGCCCGTAGCTGCTGTGACTAAGCGAGACTAGTACAGGGAAGAGATTAGCTACATTCGTCTCATTTCCTCCATAGCATTTGAAATCTATCTGAAAATGATTAACGTGCGTCAAATTGGGCAGTTTCATTGCTTTCAGCACCCAGGGCAACTTTCGTCCCTAGCTCAAACTGTGGCAACTGAAATCAACTCTGTTTTACTACACCTACCCAAGCAGTAAAATCTATTGTCTTATGGTTATTACGGGTAAACAATCATTTCCCAGTAAACTTTCATAGATCTGTTGAGCCACGTTGACCGACAGTTTTCAAAAACTTGCCTCTAGTGTTGATGAAGCCATTGATCTATACTGTATATGAGCAACAATGGATTCACTGCTTAACTATTTTAAAGTAATTTATATTTAGTGTATCATGAATCGTAATATTCATAGTAGCAGCACTAACACAACCCTTTCCAATGCCAGTCCCCACTCACCATTGGCAACCAAAAACGAACAACTGGAGACTTTAATTTTAGCCCAATTTGTAAAAACAAGCAACTAACAACAGAGACTGACACTTCAAAAGCGATCTCGGCAACCGTATAGGTTATATATGAACTTGCGCGCCAATTTACAGGGCCTAGGCTACATATTGTTTCTGCAAAAAAAAATGTGTAAAAGACAATTATACGACGCAATAAATACATACAAGTCATATTGGCTGCGCTATGTGGAGAGAATAAACTACAACAGACAAGTGTTTTCTAAGGTCTACCGGTCAAGTGTGCGACTGATGCTGACCTAACTTTGGATTAACTACTCCTATCGAGATGGACGAGTCACTACCACGGCCCTTGCGCCCGATACTGTTAGGAGACTGGCAGCGCGACCTTGCGTCATGGGAGATGGACACTATTTCCGAAGGTTTTCCCGTTTAACTTGAGGTGGTCTAAGGTGACACCTTGGACTGACAACTCTTCGAAATGGATGATTCATGCACCTCTACCTGTAAGCTCGAATGTGTGCCGACCTGCAGCTGCGATAGCAGCGCCACCGCAAAATCCATCAGTGGCGTACCACCTTAGACCACCTTTAAACGGGAAAACTTTCGGAAATTGTTTCAATACACCATGACGCAAGGTCGTGCTGCCAGTTTCCTAACAGTATCGAGCTGTGTATGGCGGTGAAGGTACGTGACCCGTCATCTCGAAAAGAGTTTAGTCCAAGGTGACCACCAAAGGATTTCGAAGTAGCGCTGCGGCCGCAGCTGCAGAAGGTCGGAACACTACCGAGCTTACAGGCAGCCATAAATGACTCGACCATCTCGAAGAGAGAGTTGTTAGTCCAAGATCTAACATTGCATTAAGTACACGCTTACACTGGAAAGCCCATTATAGTGTCCGCGGCCTATCTTGAGTTCTCCGCAGAACGAACACAGATAATCGGTTGTACGTTTTCAGTAGCAGAGTGTCTTGTTGATATTCAAGATGGTTACAAAAACAATGGTGGCCATCGATTACAGCCACGCCCTCCAGGAAGACGTAGCCGCTCACAAAATACTTGGAGGACTCAAGATACACCGCGTACACAATAGTATTGTCCAAAGCTTGTGGGTACGTAAAGACAATATTTTATGCGAAGTGATAACTTAACGTTTTTAATAAATTTTACATTTCTGGCATTTCACAATTACAGAAAAGAACAAGCCAAGGGTTGTGTCCGTCATTATTCACCTCTTCTGATCGCCAACATCTTCTATCAAATCCTCGTCGATTTCTGGCCATTTCTCCGTAATAATGTCCCAAAGATCGTCTTTGACATCACCTTGAATGACTATTTCATCTTCACCTGTGACCGAAGAGCCGCAAGAAAACTTGTGGGCGAAATACTTGGCTGCATCCTTGAGGTCGATGTCGAACGTGTTTAGACCCGTGATGACGGTGACGAACTTCTTTTTTCCTCGGGGAGCTCTCGACAAGCATATTCTTTGTGGCTCCTTTTTCTTGGTTTTCGTTTTGATATTTCCTCGCCCTCCACGTTTTTGAGGCTTCTTTTCGTCCTCCCCTCCTCCATCTCCACTGGTTTTGCCTTCAGCTATTAGCACCATCTTCTCAAACTCATCTGGTAAATTTTTCTCTAACCATTGCTTGCATTTGGCATAATTAGGATGGTATTCGCAATATTCTAAAGGCATAGAGCACTCTCCACAATATAAAACAGTTAATGGATACGAGCGGCCAGGTTGAGGTCCAATTGGAAATCCATTGGGGTACCCTCCCGGCGCCGGTTTTGGTTTGATCTCAGCCTTAATTTCGTCGTCTACTTCGTTATCGGACATGATGGTGTTTCTTGGGAGTAACTTAAATCAACGTACCATACGTCTTTTTGTTAAACTGTACTCTCCTATTTTTCTTGCAAACGCAGATTTTTACAAATTTAGCACAATATTGAGTGAACATGCAAGTTTTCACAAGGCGGCCGCCATTACGATCTCCAAAGTCGGCCAAGTGCGTCAACGTATCTACCAATATTTAGCAAGTCGCATGACCCGACAATGGAACCTCGAAATTATATTATTAAAGAAAGACTCGTTTAATCTAAGGCAATATTTAAAAGAAGCTTCCAGTAAATTACTTATGGATCAAAACTTAATATGTTTAATAACATTTTTTTTTTTGTGTTAGACACAATGTATTAAAGCTATGCTAAAACATTTATTTAATTAGTTGCAGTTGCGCTCAATAGAGGGTACCATATGTCCAATTAAGAGTCAAGAATAAATTTTGTTACTGTAGGGCTCGTCTAGCAGATGACCAGAGCTCGCTAAAACTCTTTGAACCCTTTGAGATTGAAGCCACCTACAACCATGGTGCCTATTGGTGCCTAGAACCTTCGTCCAAGCCTACAACCATGGAAGAAAGCTTACCATCTCCCTCCAGCTTACAGCCGAGCCTACAACAGTTACTTGCTAATTTCTGATAAAGTAAAGTTTCTATCTGAGCTGGTCTTGAATAACAGTCTATCACTTTAGTTGCAGATTTTGTTAAAATAAATTTCGTCGCCTATAAATTTCGTCGCCTATTTCGTCGCTATTTTTCCCACTACATATTTCTTTCTTTGTTCTTTCAGCTGAGTGATTTAAATTTTGGTTGCTGGTGTTGTCTCTGGGGCCGATGGCCGCCGTGTCCGGGTCCCAGTCATATCGAATCCAATCATCCCACCCAACGCAAGCCTTTCTGTGGCGATACGTATGTTAAATGTTGTAAATGTAAAGTAGTAAAGATACTCTTGTGGACTGAAAGACCGTTGCCCACCATGGCTGTGTGTGTCTCTGTTGTAGGAAAGGAGGTAATGTTCTTTAGGGTACAATCGGAGTTAGCATTTTAGTTCAGCGAAGAAGTATACATACTGGCGCAACACACTTCATTCATTCAACTGGATTTGTCTGCGGCTACCAAGGAGAGAATAAACGGAGACGTGGGAGTGTCCATGCTGTAAATATTGCTTCATACTCAACCCCTTCACACAAGGTCGTATGGGATCGAAACTGAGCATTTCGTTTCCTGGATGCAAGCTAGTGGCAGTTGCAATCACAGGGGCTCGTCACAAAATACGACTCGGCCGGCCGGCCGAGTCGTATTTTGTCACGAGCCCCTGTGGTTGACATCGCCAGAATCTTTTTATACCAAAGCATCGCTAAAAATGTCAACTATCTAGCACGTGTGTGAACTGGCGTTGAGTCTGGAGGCGAAACATGCGATGTCTATCCCAGCAGGCCTTGGCTTGAAGAATACATCTCCGGCCTAGCTTCTGTCTGGATAGTGGAATACTGTTGCACGTAGAGTTGCTGCATGCCGGGATTGGCACATTGGATTGGAACGAAAGTTCGTACTTATCACCATCTAGCTCTTGCTTGCATCAAGCGATGGACTACACAAACAAACAACCCACACACCTATTTAATTATTGAGTGAAAATTTGGTACATCCTCGTGGACTTTGGTAGAAGAAGTAAAGTTTAACGATATGACTGCTGCTAGATGGCGGATGACACCACCTTGGTAGATTTTCTGTTTTTGAGAATGTCGGTCCAAAACGTCGACTCGGCAGTTGTACTTAGTGACTGTTCATGACGAATGCTTTCAGTTTGTTTGTTTTACATATCGCCAAAGTTCGGGTTTTCCACTTAAAACCTTCAAATTTTCGACAACCGATAGCATGCTGGTTACTTGTCTTCTTCAGGCAGTGAAGAGACTGACGCCGCTCTTTCCAGCAACAAAGAATGAGTATCTGTCTCTTGACTACGTGCAGAAGACATCCGGTGTAAGTTGCAAAAATTTGGCAGATTTTAAGTGGAAACCATGGACTTTTGGTGCTGTGTAAAACAACTAAGTATTCGTTGGTGACAATGTCTCTTTAATCATAGCACGAGTGCTATTTTTTTGCATTTATCTATTGCGTTAAAATAAATCCACGTAGCGCCTTTTTAACATGGGTTATCCGTGAAAGTATTACGACCAAGTCGTCATTCCACATTGCGTGGGTTCGCGACCCAAAATGAGAGATGGACAAGCTATAATATTATCACGGACACTTTGTCAAACCCTATGGGCTCCCCTTTATAAAGCTCTTGCTTCAACCCAGATGCTCCCATCTATCAGCAACCAAGTACTTAAACTTAAACTTAATTGCTGGCGTAGCATTGTGGAGCATGACTGAGAGTGATGACAGATGACATGGTAACAGCTTACATTTCTGGCAGCATCGAGATATTTGGCGCCATTGTTCTGCAGTAAAAATAAAATGTGAAAACCAATAAAAATCACCATGACTTAAATGAGATTAACTTAGCCGTGGCTACAACTGAATAAATTGATAAGGATGTCATATGCTAGCTAGGCTATTTTTTCACCGCTACTGAAATGGGGCCAGTATTCCGAATGATCAGAATGATCTAACTGGCCATTGTTGTGACCAAGGCACGGATACTGTGAATAAGGCACGGATATAATTTTGACAACCAGTATTAGCTATAAATTCTTCCCAATATATTGTCAAGACCATATCGGTGACCTGTTAACAATATCAGCAACAGTGGTCCCTGTTTCAGTGGGATGAGAAAAAAAGCCGAGCGCCACACCTGTTCAATTTATTCAGTTTTGGCCAGTGGGCGTAACCTACTCTCGTTTAAGTACACGTCGCGGTAACTGCTGCTTGTTTTCACATTTGATTTTTAATGTAGAACAAGTAGACTATTAGTATTAACAGAAAGTAGTGAAGATAAAAAACAAACATAAAATAGTAGTTGCAATGGTTGTAGTTCATTGTTACATCCACGTTTTAATTATAACACCATTTATTAATTTTTTTAGAATTCTCCTCTTTTCATCAAAACAATCCCAACGCAAGACGAATTGAAGTTCCATTATACAGTGCACACATCCTTAGACGTTGTAGAAGAAAAGGTGTTGTCGGTAGCAAAAAACAACGCAGATTTACGAGAGTTGTACTTAGGGTTACTCTACCCAACAGAAGATTACAAAGTGTATCCTTTCAGTCTTCACTTATACATTTAATAAGACGGGCTTGTTTCCTTGCTCTGTGACCACTTCCGTCAGTGATCTTCGCAACGGCAGATTATTTACTCAACATGGGTGAATGCCTGGATTTTTTTTGTATTAATAATTAAAGACTGTTACCTACAGTAGAATATTAATTTACCAAAAATAAAACCGGTATAAGAGAAGCCACCAAGTTTCCAAAAAGTGCCGGAATTTGAAGGTAGCGATATCGTTCAACCAGCGAAAAGCCGTCAAGGTTAATCCTGTTGGCCAAGTTATTGGCACCGAATAATATTTTGGACGGTAAATGAAAATTAAAACATTGCTACTCGCGGTACTACTACTTTCAAAGGCCGACCCTTTTTGGAAACTTTGCGGCTTCTCTTACACCAGTTTTGGTTTTGGGTGGATACCATAATATTCATAGGACTCTGAACGTACACAAGGTCACGCCATCATATCTTCATCTCTACCTATTTTTGTGGAGGAATTTTATGTCTATATATTTTCGCATTGATAATTTTCCCATTTCCCATTGCCCAATTAGCCTTTACATCACGGAAATTCTCATGGTTTGGTTTATTGGATGTCCACGCTTCCCATGCTTAAGTTTCTTCAGTCCCATTTTTGCCCACACTGGCTAACAAATGCTGATTTTAGTTCACTTCGCACACTCCATCAGCGTCTCCACTTCAGTTATTTTGTTTATCCCGTACCTTCCCCTTACATTTACCACAATTTGCAATGATTTATCCTTGACACTATAACATATGCTTTTAGTTGCGTACAGTTAATAGATAAGTGATACACATCCATGTTTAATTGGTACCTTTTCTTGCCACTAGATTGTATTTAGTTTGCTTTTACTCATTTTTCCTGAAAGGACACAACTTCGATTCCAAAAGGAAAAAAAATATGTTGGGAAAATCCAAGTTTTTGCTGCACAGCACAGCAAGCGAGGCACAGCCAGCTGTTAATGGACTTGGTTTCCCAGCCAAAAGGACGCTAGGTTGTATCTCACAACTGACCCATGAACACACAAAATATGAGAATGTGCATTATTGCAATACATTTAAGTATAAATTCCGTTCAATGAAAATTCTATCATTGAAGCTCTATCAAAATTGAGGCCAGCTGAGGTGAACCCAAAGGCGATTGCTAGACGCAATCAGCCCTGAACCTGTCGTAATCAAACTAATTCGTACTAACGGGTGTTCCGATAATCGGATTTACTTCCAACTATTAATTTGTAAAATCTTTAAACACAAAAAAAATCGCTCAAGCTGGATGTCTTATTCCTCTTTCATTACTTTTCCGTGATAGCAGAATATAATTGTCGGATATCTCAAAATCTTCTTCTGTTATTTGGCACCCCTGGGCACGTACTTTGAAAAACTTCTTTAAATCAAGGAAACCTCAAAATTTGTTACCAAATTTGGTTCCTTCAAAACACGGATGACTGCACCCAAAAGCAGTTCCGATTCTGCATGGAGCTACGTTCGAGCCACCTCAAAACTTCCGTACACCTTAAAAGAGCCTTTTCACCGTTTCAACTCCTAGACGCATCGCTGTAGAATCTTCAAGCACTATAAAGAAAATAGCGGCGAATTAAAAATGGAACGATACCATTCACAGTACCGTCGCGATTTTCATAACTAAAACGGCCAGATCAGCCTATTGGATGAAGGAAAATCTGGAAAGTGGATGCTGTGTTTAGAATATAGGCAACGCTATCGAAATGGTGAACAGGCGCCTTTAAGGGGCAGTTCTGAATGTGAGTTTTAGGATTGAATACCCTATTTAGAGACTGTAGAGAAACGTGCGTATGTATTTCATTTCGAAGTTTGATTCTTTAAGAGAATGACTAACACTTAAGAGTTACAGACATCTGAACCTCTTAACTACCATTAAACTACAGTAGAATAGCGTAAAGGGCAGGCATATTACTTATTTTGTAACATAAATGTTAAAGAGGTACGTAAGATTTATCAAACCATCTCTGGTCGAATCGACATCTACACAAAAATTATTCTATATTTCTCTTGCAGTTTATTAATAATGCCCTCAAAGACGCCACCATTTATTTTTCAAATGTTTAACTAAATACAGTATTAGTAATTTACGTACATTATCAAATAACAGGTATCTATTTAGTTGTAAATATTTTCACACATACAGAAGGACAAGTTGAGCTACGGAGCTGATTTCACATTTTTTTATTCTTTCTTTTTTGTTTCGGGGCTGCTTTAGAAGAAACACGAAATCTGTACACATTTTAAAAACGTCTAGATTCATACTCTGGAATGTAGCAGACGACATTACTTACGTACGGAGGAAAATACGCAATATTCCAGACAGGCAAGAACGATATAACAATTCTTGGCGAATTTTCGATAGTCTATTTGCTGTTGATGGAGAAACCTAGCCGACAATCATCTTCAGGCACGTAATAAAACGCCAAACACTACCACTATTTACAGTCCGTTAGAATTCGAAATTGGTGTTAACTTGGTTTCTCCATCAACAGCAAATAGACTACCGAAAATTCACCAAGAATTGTTATATCGTTCTTGCCGGTCTGGAATATTGCGTATTTTTCTCCGTACGTAAGTAATGTCGTCTGTACACATGTATGTTGTAGTTTAGGTACTGTCTACCATAAAGCGTAGCTGAACACAACCCAAAGGGGCAGCAGTCCCATTTTCTCCCTAGCTTTTCATCCATGGCAAACCGCCCATTATGCCACTGTTTCTTATTCTCCGTCATCCCAGCGGTTCAGAAAAAATTCCACATCCTTGCCTGTAGCTAGCTACCCTGTTAATGCTGATAGATTTTTTAAGGTGGAGGGAAAGGACTTCCCACTTAATTATGTGTCTTTCGGGCAAAAAAAAAATTTCTTTTAAAGAGGATATCACAGATCAAAAGACAAATTTATTAGATGAAATCAGTGGCGATTAATTCCTTAAGAACTACCATAGATATGGCTATGTGACAAATACAAAGAGCAAATTTATAATTATTGTGGAGTCAAACACAAACCTGAGGGACAACGATATTCGAACAGTAAGTATTATGTAATATCAGCTTTTGTTTCTAACCAAACGATCTTATGAAACTGACCCCTGATGCAGATTTTGACGAACTCAATACCGATTCTATCTTGAGAAGTAATAGTCAGCATTACCCAAGCTGTAAGACTTCATCAGTTTAAAGAATGATACTTCACTCACACATTAGTTATTTGAAAATAGCAAAATCTAAAGCAAATGAACCAGTTGGAGTTTCTACCATTCGTCACTGACAACCAGCAAAGTGTAAATGGGTCATTGGAAAACCATGAAGCAAGAACACCATATTCAGAGTTAAAAGAAAAGTAGACTAATACTTATCTACCTTCTTTTTTTTTTTTTTTTATAAAACTTCGAGACGAGGCAAAAAAAAATAAATGTCTATTTCTAGACGGATTGTAAGTTGGAAACACAACTTCAGGAAAAAATTTTCCGCACACTTTCACAATAGAGACAACAGCTTTGTCCAGAGAATTTTCGATAAGTCAGGCCTCAATGATATAGCTCAGATTTTCTACATTTTTCACTCCCGTTTGTCAAACTAGCGCATTTGAATTTGGCTGACAACGTTGCCTCCTGTATTTGTGTTGCGGGCCTAGATTGTTAGTTCCTATTCTTCAATGTCAATGAAGTCGACCTGCCATATTGTTGCTTACTAAATGCTTCTCTCTAGGATGTGAAGGGCCTTGAATGTTCATTAATTGCACATATTTGATATCTGCATTTATATACATATATATAATTGCACATTTTATATACAGTATAACTTTGTATAGTTTTAAAATTATTTTTGTTAAATTTTTTTATTACCAGTGTTCCATGGTTGATCGACTCCCAACCTGTATGTGTTGGGCATAGCGGGAAGTCAAGGGAATACAAAGTCCTTTTATTTTATTTTTCTTCTTTATTTTCAGATGTTTAGGAAGCTGCACACGGCC
>JAHWFP010144015.1:120980-145275 GCA_023313725.1 Lithobius niger | reverse complement strand
TCGAAGTAAGTCGAGGTTTGGCGAAAAATAAGTTTACTATGGAAAAGATGCGAGGCTGATGATTTTTTTTCTTCTTAGTATCGTCCTGTAGTTTTTAGACTTTTTACGCATCCTTTTCCACTATATTTTCAGTCCTGTCTGGGTAGTTACAGCATTAATATACACATAAGTAGTAGGGGTGTGCCATTAGAATAATTTTAAGTCACGTTTGAAATGGAAGAGTTGAGTATCAAGCCGAATTTGAGTACCGTTCAAAAGCAATCAAAAAACGATTCAAATGGTGTATTTGAAAGTCAAAATCGGTCAATTTCAAAAGAAAAAACACCGGATAAATCGTACTGAAACGTAGCTAGCCGTACTGTGATGTAGCGTTGTCGGTCGCTCTGATTCTATCACAGGGCCAGTCACTGCCAACCATCTGCTTCATGACGAGGAAGTGGGGCAGATTCCCCTCATCCCACCAGAGCTGATTTTTCAGACACAATCGACGCAGGATGTCGGCCAGATAAAAGGCATTTAATTTCAATTTATTGAAAGAAAAATTCCCATGCCACAATCACTAATCTTCCAGACATTGACAGCATGTACTGGACAAAGGCCGATTGAGCAATCGTCGACTCTGCTGCCTTCAGCAATGAGTGGAGAGGTTGCCTATGCCATTGCAAGCACATGTAAAACACCGGGCAACACGCATCAGTTAGGTGGAACAAATTACAATATGTCTCGGCTTACAAGCCATACTCCAATGTTCCAATCGTCGCAGACAACCTGAGGCTGACTCTGCTGCCGACTACCGACGTCAGACTGTATTTCCAGAGAAAAAGATCCCTGCAAACAAGCTGGCAACCACCAGACTGATGCTGCCGCCAGTCCCCAAGTGAAACCAGTAGACACCAGTCCGTTTAAACCAATAGAGGCCATGGATAGTGCATAAGTATTACAAAAATTGGTATAGTCCCTATCTGAGGACAACATCCTTTATGCACTCGGCAAATTGTTTCGCTTTTGGCCATCTTGACAGCAACAGTTATAGGACTGCCAAGTATCCATTTGAAACCCTGCCGGGGTACCGGTAAAGGCCCAACAAGAGCCACAGAAACACGTCCAAGGAGCATTGGGAGGATCTTCCCGAGTCAGCAGGATTTGAATTTTGAAGTTACAGATTTGAAAGTTTGACAAACTTCACAGCTGTGTACAAACTCTACAACATCAGTTCTAATGCCAATCCATTGCAGCAATCGCGCTGCGACTTAAATCTTTTGGTAAAAATGCTTTCTAACACGTTGGCCTCATTACAGCATATTCTATCTCAGCCACATTACAAAAGTTCTACAAAAAACAGTTTGGTCAAAAAATGTACGAAATACATAGGAATAGGAAAACATTTTAGGAAATTTCCTAAATTTTTGGGAATATACTTACAAAACTTTCTTGGGGGGGGGGGGGTGAAAGAATACTGACTACAGGCCCAGGCTAACCGCTCAGCAGCGCTCTACGTGGAGGTGTGGCTTGTAAAGAAAAATACACCGTGGTGTTGGAATTCAGAGGTCAGAATTCTTACTTGTTACTGCTGTGGTGGCAAAGACAATGGCCGCAATCCTGGAAGAGCCACGCTCATTGCACTTTATTTAACCATTCACTTTATGAGACGATTTTAATGCTAAATAAATATACATGTTGGGAAGACGGCACCATTGCTAGTACTGTGGAAGGTAATAGCGAGTTTCTTGGCACTCTTAGCAAGTTGTGCTATGCTCAACATGTCATCCAACCGATGAGGGCTGTGCCTCCTAATAATGACCTACTTTCTCTTTTCGATCTGGTACTCGACGGCGATCATGATGTGCTTGTTTACGATGGCGTTATTTTGGAACTGGAAAATCGGGACGGGGCACAGCAAAGGAATTACAAAGCAGGTCTTTATGAGATCGCCTTTAAATTCGGATGAAGTTCACCGGGTATCAAAATTTTAGGGTAAGATGTTGGGTCCTTTAAGAAGTAAATCCGATGTGCAATGCAAGAGATAGGCGAGCTGCCCTTCTTACAGATGTATGCCTACTGCAAACTATTAAAACTGAACACCATCTCTGGAAGGAATTGTTAGCACAAAGACTGTCCGAGCTTGCACGTGAAGTGTTTAAAAAATGAGGAAAGAGACCTGGGTGTTTAAATCATCAAGGCATCTAAAAACAATTTGCGACAGCTGCTGCAGTATATACCCGTTTTTATCCCTATCATCGATTTAACGTTGGAGAAGTTTAAGGATATTTTAAGCATTCCTAATTGGAAGGAATTTGTGATTAGTTGTGGTTTCTGTTGTCATATGTTTAGCCACAGTATGAGTGAAGCATATAATTTGAAAAAAAAAATTATTCGGCAAAATGGGGATTCCCGTTTCGCTGAAAATTAAGACACTGATCAAAATTCGGCTAAACTGGAATTGGCGAAACGGTCATACACAGCTCAAGCTCCTCGCAAGATACTTGCCTAATCTAAACTCATTCATCTTCTTTACAAATACCTTATTCACCCAAACTTGGAGTTTGTGAATATGGCTTGGCTTCTTTGGCTAAAGGATATTGATTTTCAGAAAGTTAAGCGAAGGGCAGCAAATAAACTTACTAAATTGTGCTTTCCCAGCTGCGAACAATGTTGTGCTTCACTAAAGCTTGCAACTCTCATTGATCGCAGGAATGGGTGCTGTCACCGAGACCTATAAGCTCGACGGGAGTGGAAGATAATTGTTTTTTCAGCTCTCCAAGACGGTCCAAATACCAGAGGACACTCCTTTAAACTGGACAAACCATTGGTTCATCTTCATGTGCGCACAAATTTGACTATTGCAATAGTTAATGACTGCAACCCTTTTGACAGGACTGTTTTCAATTGCTGTCACATGAAGACAGTTTTCGATAGTACCAACTGCCAACCATCTTTAAACCTTGAAGGTGCCAAAAGGCCTTTCCCCAGCAACAAGCTTATGGGCTTTCATTGTGTAATTCATTTTACTATATATGTTATAAATGACGAAGGGGGAAAAAATTTAATTCAAAAATTTCACCTCTATTTAGTAATTATCAGGAACTGCATGCACCATAAGCTACTACCCAAGTTGACCTGTAAGCGTGTAGCACACTACTCCGTTATGTTCCGACGGCTGACAGCAACGGATGGTCCAGCGCACATTGCTTTCGTCGCTAACCGTTTCAGTTGGCTCTGCTAAACGTTTAAATTTGATCGCGCCCAAATTGGCAATGCAAATGAAGGAGGACTTGTAGTGACCTTAAGTAGGAAATAAATAGAAAGTTGTAGTAGACCTAAATTGGGTATTAATTCTTTACGCCCGGGCATTATGACATTTTAAGTCCAGAAGGCAACTTAAATAGATTCATGTCTGTATTTAGTAGGAGAAAGGCGTTCTGCGCAGGCGCGTGGCAAACAATGACGGCAGGTGCGCACACTTCTACGATTGGATCAGTTTTTGACTGAAAAGATTCCACCTCGACAATCACATGCGTCGGCCGAGGGTTCGTAACGGAACAGGACGGAGCAGTATATGCGGCTCCTCTAATTTATATGCTTTTAATCCAAATAGAAATTTGACGGCTTGCGACGTGACGTGACGTAACGGGTAGGAACAGAGCAGTGTGCTACAAGTTTTATTGCTGAAATTAATGTTGCTGTCACTCAAGACACCTAGAGACAGAGCACAAGTAGTATGTTCGCCAAGAGACTTTGGTAATGAAAATGTACAATGGCGAAACGAATACGGTTTCAGCAAGCAAAATAGCAAAATGTACAGCTAAATGATCTGCACAGTGCAGATAATACACTACTATCTAATGACTTTTGTGACGACTACTGATGTTTTACACTAGATCTTATTTCATTAATTGGTATGAATTTTTTTACAACCATTTTTAGTGAGCAGCTTTAATTCCAAAGCAACAAAATTAACAATGCCTCTATAGGTAGTAAACCAAATAACAGCTCACATCACTAAAAAGTAACTTCTTACTTCTTAATTATGTTTCAGTTCAGTACACCATTTTAATTGTCTCAACCAACCCTTCCGAATGTCAATCTAGTAGCAGTCGCCACTTGGCCAGTAGACTTTGCAAAGCACTTGCCATTTCACAATTTCTACTCGCCACATACCAAATATGTCTTGTATGATGCAAGGTTTCTCTAATTTATGCATTAACAAAATTCTGAAATTTTCTTAAAATTCCAGGTATTAATGCAGAAAATTCAGTTATATAGCCCTTATATATCTGAGTATAACGCCGCAAACCGTTCGTCTCTTAACTTATACGGTACCCGAGATACCCCTTTTTTAGTGGCATGCTCTGTAGCTAGTCGCCGTTTTGGCGAGTAATGCTGAATTCCAAGTCACCAACTGTTGATTTCCACTCGCCAAATGGCAATTGGCGACTGACACTGGGAAGGGTTGGTCTCAATGAGACCTTTTGATTGGCTTGCAAGCCAACTTGTATACTGCATTAAGTATTCAGAAGATATTCAGTGACAATGGTGTTAAAAAAAAATTGTAATAAAATAATAATTCATCCTTGTCGCTTTTTTAGGTTTCTGTGCCAGAGAAACAGTTTTTTTTTTTTGACTTTACCTTTTTGCGGAATTCTTTGACAGTGATAAGAAAGAGTGCCCTTTTCATATGTCTTCCATGCATTTGCCTTGATATTAGAAAAACCGTTTGCTCTGTTGCAGTTATTAATGATTAGAATTCATTTGATGAAACTGTGTTCAGTGGTTGTCATACTACTAACACTTTGAAATAACGTCTGGACAATACCATCTTCAAGACTTAATGCTTAGGGGCCTTTCCAGCAACGAGCTTAATAGCTTTCGCCGTGCAATTTTGTATTTTTTATTATTATTATTTCACATGGTCAATTTCGCTTCACTGCCAGGAAGGCAAGGTACTGACCATCAGCATGCATCAAGTTCCCAAAAGTCATGAACTTCATAGTTAGGTATTATTGAAAGCATTGTGCTCGGCACAAGTTATCTTGACCTATCGAACATTATACAGTAAAAAATATTACGAATTGGATTGTTATTTCAACATCAAAATAATGGTTTTAGTGAAAAATAAGTGACAAACACAAAGGAAACATGAACTTATTAAAAACGAAGTGTACACACAGCATACATGGAGTGTGAACTTGTATTAAAAACAAAGTGTACACGTTGCATACATGGAGCGTTTCGAAATCATGCCTTTCATGATGTTAGATGGCCAGTTTTTGAGCCCCGACACTTTGATCGATTTTCCATACACCGAGAAATGTTCCTTGTACATGGCAGACGTTGAACATAACATTTGATATTGGCCTTATGGGTGTCTTTTTTTTTTAATCCAGGGAGTTGTTTTACGGTTTATAGACTACAGTTGACACATAAATTTTAATACTTTTTTTTTTTTTTCAGATCTTTTGCAAATGTGGTGAGCGGTATGCTGGTTGAAGTGTAGCTCTTAAGTAGCTTTCTACTATTTTAATCAATGTCTCTCCTTCTTTTACCTGTGTTGTACACCTTTTTAAACCCAGTTTCATTAAAATGTGTGGTCATTTTCAATAAGGAAAACTGGACATAATGCATTGTATTTGTAACAATTTTATAAACCCTAATTTTATTGCATACATAAATAAAGCAGTTTTTTTTACTATAAAATTAGGAGGTCCATCTTTCCACCAAGTCGCACACATTTCTAATTTGCCTTCTAATTAGTTCAGCATTGATTGTAGTTCATGGCTTTTTAGTTCCACCTTGAGAAGAACGCTTATTTTCTTCCTTTTCTTTCGTTCTCGCCCGTCGGTCGGCTTGACGTTTAGAGAGTCCCTGTTGGAAAGCAGCACGTTTGTCCTTTATCATTTGTTGTATGGCTGCCTTGTTCGGTATAGGCTTGATATAGCCCCACTTCCTTAAATAATTAATGGATAGTGTAGTACCACCTAAAGTAACAGTATATCTGGCTGGCGTAGCAATCTTGTACAATGCATACGCAATAGCAAAATACCCTGCTTTGGAGTTACGAAATGGTTTAATGATGGAATCTGGTGCATTCATGTTTTCCAAGAAATGCACCAAATCAAAGCCACTGAAAAGAAAAGAAAAAAAAAAGATTTGTAGCAAGAAAGAAGTACAATGTTTTTGGAGAGAAAATGACACTTGCACCACCTGCGAGTCTTCAGGAAAAGCTCTGATCCTCTTCATCAGAAATCCATTACAACTTTACACTATTACTTCCGTTATATGCTGCGGCTGCGACAAAATGTCTGCGCTCTCCGACCACTGATCTCTATGCGTGAATCAACAGGGCATCTCGATCGATCTGTAGGGGTTCGTTGATATTCCGTTGGTGTTCTAATTCTAACGAATTTCGGATTAAAAGGATCGGAGCTTATCCTCGAAAATTCAAGTACACTATATAATTTATAGACTCACTGGTGGTGCATGTTATTTTCTCTCCAAAAATGTATTCCAATCACCACTGTGATCGACGGTTGCCGATATTCCAAGTACAATGTCTCACTGATACTCGTACGTTTTAAAACAATTGAATTTTGAGCATTTGTTTTTATCAATATGGACCTGCGCTTTGTTAGGAGGTACCCCTACAGGTCACCAGCTCCTGACTGTCCCTTGCCACCCTACCGTTCGCTATGCTCCTACACAGAACTCAACACTGTCCTTTGGATGAATAAACCAGTTCCACCAGAACCATCAAAAGTCAAAGAGTTTATTTAAATGCACAGGGGGAACAACATATTCAGACAGAAATAAAAACAATCCTTATTCCTGGAACTGGACAAAAAAATGCCCTAAACAAGAAAGAGAGCCTGCATGTTTCACAATTATAAATGCACACACAGCTAGACCACAAAACAGAATTAAGACAAACCCCAAATTACAAAATCCCTGCATAAGGCACAAATTGAACACACTCGCACAGACATGGCCCAACTCAAAACACAAACTGCGTTCACTTTCGGTTATTACCAAGGAATAAACACAATCCTTGTTCCCTGGGACTGGAGTTTTTTTTATTTTTTTTAAATTTTATTTATGTACCTTCACAGCTGTGAGTTCATGGGGCTATGAGCTCTAATGCTTTTTTTTTTTTTGTAAACGGAAAAGTTATTTTTTGTTCAGTTAATAGACATCCTTGTCAAATAGCGGGAGTCGAGTTTTTCAAATGCAGAAGGACTAACTGTACTCCATGAATCACACTTTGCATATCGAGTAAATTTCCGCACTAAAGTGAAATTTTGTATTGCACTAGATTGACTGATTTACAGTATGCACCTTTAACAGCTTGAAAGGGAATAACGCTAGCTCCATTTTTTGCTACGCTTGCTTGAACTTTTGGTTTAGTTTTCGGTTAAAAACAAAACAACAGGGGTGCAGAATAGAACGAGGTTCGCGGGAAATTTCAGCGAACTGAGGAAATTCACTGAAAAATGGCTTGCCTACATAGTGAAAGGCTGTGGGAAGTTTTGTCCTGTAAGAATTTTATGCACCCCTGCAAAACAACATTAAAACCTAAATATAACTTAATCACTTACAACAATGGAATTCTTGAAGCTTTTAAACCAATTGTGCACTGAATAGGGATAGACCGATATTAATATATCTGTATCGGTATTTTTTGTGTATCGGTGTTTATTTACCAATATTTTAGCAGATACGACTAACTTCCGTGCGCGCTGGCTACTCAGCCTAGCTTGAGAGAAACTTTTCCTGCATAGCATTGCATGTATCCCACAAAGTCGTCTGCACAGCAGCTTAGTGAATTCCATGCGCACGCATTGTCAGATTCAGGGCTGCTTCTTGCGATTAGCCTATCTGCAGTGTTTACGGTCGAAGGTACACCTGCGGTGCTGACACCACTTAAAAAAAAAAAATTAGAAATTTGCTTTTCTTGCATACCAATTTAAGAATGGTGAAATATGAGTTTTGACTGTCTGACCCATGGACATTTTTTTAAAATTGGTGTTGGTGTATCGGTATCTGTATCGGATTGGAGTGGGGAGGAAAAATCTGTATCGGATCGGTATTTTTCTATATCGGTCGATCCCTAGCACTGAATAAAATGTTTTGTTGATTAAGCTATTAACGAGGTTTCACCGTAGTAATACTTCATACTTGGGCGACTAATTATCTACCAGTCAATGGCGAGTAACCACTGGCCGGCAGATGAAAATTGGTAGTCACCAAATATGAAACTTTATAGTTACTAATGAACGAACTCAAATTTCACCAAACTACAGAAATACCACGTAATTCATACCCACTCTTTCATACAATGCTGTATAGCCTACGAAATCAATACAGTAGCATCATTTAAATACTGTATGGTATCTCAGAACAACACTGCAAGCATTGACCACAGTACTAAACTATTCCTTGCCTTACAAGCGCAAACAGAATAAAAGAAGGGAGCAATGCACGTGCACCTAAATTATTTTCTACAAAAATTGTTATAACAGGTTTATTGTTCTAAGGATAATGAGGTTTAACTGAATATTTTTCTTTATATATTGAATTTGGACTCGGGAGCGCACAAATCTGCACCTGGCTCATAATTTGGATATTTGCCCCCGTAAGTCTATCTTCAAGTACATTTTTTTTTTTAAATAGCTTAATTCAACTATTTGAGCTACTGCCTCAGCTAACTACCACTGACTACCTTTTGAAAGAGAAGAACGATTTAGATGGTATAATGAAATGTAAAATGAAATATAATGAAATGCCTTGGAATCCATTACATTCGTGTATTCTCCTGGGGGACTTCAATCTAAGCACCGTGGACTGGAGTCGTGAATGGTCACATGACTGCATCATAAATTATTCCTTGAACAAATTGCACCATTGGGTCTTTACCAATTGGTGGACAGGCCTACACGGGGGGGGGGTATTCTTGACCTCGTTTTCTGTGATGACGATAGGCTTGTCTTTGATTTGCAGGTTGGGGCTCATTTCGGTAATAGTGACCACTCTGTGGTTACTTTCTCCTTAAACTGTCATAACTTTGAAAATGTTGACCGTAAATCTGCATTGCACGAAAAATCATCCAACCGCAAGAAATTCGCTCCAGTATGTAAACTGGAATCATTTAATTTTCGAAGCACACACCGAAATTGATCATGTTTGGTCCTGCTTTCTTGAGATCATTAAGGACCACATGAAGCTCTGCTGTGAACCTTCAAATAAAAGGCAATTGGGCAGCAAAATTATACCATATTTTATTAAGAAACTTCGTGCAAAGAAACTTGGGATGTGGAAACGGTTAAAATTAAATCCTAGCATCGAGAATCGTGCAATATATAATGAAGCTAGGAAACAGTACACGTGCTGTGTTGCGGGCTGGCATAGAACCTCTGAGAGCCGCGGTTCGAATTTGCTTTGAATAGCATCAGTGATGATGGGCATCAATGTGTACTGCAAAATGATATGATAGGCCCCAATTGTATCTGCCTTGATGTGGTCCTCTCCAAATCGAAAGTTACAAATGCTCTCACTAAACTTAAGCCCAGTAAATCATGCGGACCTGAAGGACTGTCGGCTTTTCTTCTCAAACAAATTGTTAACGAAATTAACTATCCACTCTCCGAAATTTTTAAGCTTTCCTATAGCAGCAGTAGCGTTCCGTCCATGTGGTGTATCGCCATAGTTACACCGGTTTTTAAACGCGGATCAGCCTCAGCCCCACTAAACTATCGACCAAATGCCCTTACATGTGTGGCCTATAAACTCATGGGGTCCATTGTTAGAGATACTATTCTTCTCCATTTTGACAAATGTTCCCTTATTAGTGAAGACCAGTTTAGTTTTTTGCCACTTCGGTGTTCAACACACCAACTTCTCACTGTCTTAGACCATTGGAGCTGTGCGCTTGACGTTGGGGTGCCTACAGACGTTGTTTACTTTGATTTTCAGATGGTATTACTATTTGAGTCTGTAATACATCGCAAAAGTTTACCCATTATGGCATTACAGGAACTCTAAAACACTGGATAACAGCATTTCTTCAAAATCGATCTCAACAGGTGAAAATTGATAATACGTTATCTATTATATGTACCCAGTTGTGTGACAAAGGGATCGGGCCTGGGGCCGCTGTTGTTCATTATTTATCTTAACGACTTAAATTTGCTAACCTGGAAGTATACGGCGTAAAGTTTGCTGATAACATTAAGGTAGGAACTGAAATTGTCGGCCTTCGTGCTCCCAAGCGTTGGACTCTGAAATACGAAACATGTCAGCCTGGGCAAACCATTGGCAATTGCCGCTTTCGTCTACAAAATGTTTTACTTTCCATATTGATATGCAAAATCTTTGCCGGGAATATTATCTTGACACCCTGACACTTAAATCGGTTGAAGAAGTAAAGGACCTTGGAGAGTGATTTACGAAAAACTTGGAAGTCCTCGCTCTACTGCCAGAAAATCTCCACCCTGGCCTTCAAAAGGTCTGCTATAATGAACAAATGCTTTAGGTCTGGCAGTAATCATACTAAGATTTTGGCTTTTAAGGTCTTTGTGAGACCTTTGCTCGAATATGCTACCCCTGTTTGGTCTCCGAACTTATTGGGCGACATCGACTTGATTGAATCAGTACAACGTAGATTCACGAAGCGCCTCCACGGCTTGAGGGATTTAACATATTTTGAGTGTCTGACTCAGACTGGGCTTGAATCTCTTGAGCTATGACAAATTAAATTTGACCTAGTCCTCACTTATAAAATAATGCATGGAATGTTAAAAGCGGACCTACCCTTTTTCGAACCTGTTCAGGGTAATATGGTCATGTGTGGCCATAGTTGGAAGCTTGCAGCCCAGACTGCACGTACATCTACTCGTCAAAATTTTTTCTCGGTTAGGGTTGTGAAAATATGGAACGCCCTTAAGGCAACAACGGTCAACCAGGCCACGGTGCTTGGTTTCTGTTGAATGCTAAAGCAGGAAAATCTCCAAAATTTCTTGAAGCGACAATTTACAACCTAGTTAAAAACTCGGCTCAGTATTAGTGGCTCAACACCCTTCCGCAGACCGCCCATGTTCATGTGGGAAATTTATTTATTTATTATTATTATAAAAAAAAAAATTGCTAAAGCTGGCAAAGTTGTGAATTTGGTCGCGAGTTTTTGTAATTAGAAATACAACACCATTAAAGAAACGGAAATATATTTAACACAATACCATCTTACACTCTGGACAGTACGGAATACTAGCATATCACTTAGGCATAAAACTGGAGGAAAGAACAGTTCCAGTACTCACCTGCTAGCAATGTAATAGAAGGATCCATACCAAACTATTGACGTCACGACATGAACAGGTACTAAGACGTACCAGTACTCTCTGTACATGTCTTTGAAACGTGTCCAAATGCTCGCTTTCGCAGACGGTATTACGGGCTTGGTGTCTTCTTTCTGTTTCTGGCAGTGTGTCCGAATACCTTGTACCCGACTAGCATCATAAGGCCATCTATGGCCCTTTATAAATTGATCATCATTCCAAAATGTCCGTGTAAGGTGTTGGCCGTGGCAACATCTATGAAAAAGTCCTGAAAAGGAAAGTAAGAAACTAAGAATACAAACTGTACTGGAAATTCAGTCACATTCAGTCATCAACACTTCAGTCACATTAGTTATGGGATATACAACCATGACTTTCCAAAGCTGATGGAATCGCTTGCTGTTTCATAACCTAGCCAAACTGGAATGTGAATCAAAACGGTTCAAATTGCGACAGGCCTAACATGACCTTTTCACGGTAGAATTTTTCTACTTGCAGCTTATCATCCTAGATTGCATACATACTGAATTTGAACGATTTGCGCGTGCTACTCTCTTCGACAAGGACAATGCGCAAACAAGCTTTCAATAATTGATGATGGCATTGCTGCTACTGACATTTGAAAATTATGTGGTGCCATTTTGGGCGAGTAGGCAAACTGCATGGACTGAGCAATTATTAATGGTCAAAAAAAGTCTAAAAAACTGTCGTAAAATGCTAAGTAAATAGTCCTTTCAAAGACGGTGTCTGTGTCATTAAGAGAGAGTATGGGGTGGCGTATAACCTGCTAAGGATGTACACAGCAATGTCAGCAGGTGGTATAAGGAATCTTTTCATGCACGCTGTCGCTGATACTATGTGCGAAATATGCATTTGTTTTCTGTTGCAGGCTGATGTAAGTAATGGCGGACATAGTTCACGATACAGAAAAACAACCACACACACGCTAATGCATAACGATAGGTAATGGAGGCTGGGGCGATGTACATATTGCACCGGATATGTGTTTAAGAAAGGTTTTGAGTTGGTACATTTGCTTGTTTTTGCTGTAGACGCCTAGCAAAAGATTACACACCACCCTGTAGGTAGGTTATTAACGAGACCGAGTTTCAGTAACTTTTTAACGGCCTAAGATGAAATTACAGAGTTTGTTAATAAAGGACATTACTTGCTTGAGACAATTTTAGAGGTTTGCGCTACATCATCAAAGCCGATATTAATTCCAATGTTTTTAAAGCATAGCTGTTCAAAGAACATGTCAAGAAATTAAAATGCCAAACAAGATCAAAGTAACAATAAAAATCAACAAAAGTACAAAAAGTTATTCTCGCAAACAATAGACTAAGTCGATGTTGACAGGGCACAGGCAACTCTCACCACTGTCGCTCGTCACTTGAGTGAAAACCTACAGCACACGACTAAACTTTTGGTCTTAACACAAACCAAGTAGGCGACTTAAAATGATGAAAGTTTGACACAATTAAATAGCCATATTAGCTAGGTTGTGGGTGGAAAAAGCAGAGTACAGTAGACACCATTTATACGAAACTCGGTTTTAATTTAAGGAATTATTGCTTTTAGAGAACAGGTTACACACAACCATTCTAATAGATTTAGTGCTATTCTCTTCCGTATACGGTACAAACCGTACAAAGAATTTTTGGTTATACAGAACCTTTTCCACAGTCCCTTGTCGTTCTTTGTAAGCGGTATTGACTGTACACAGTGGGTCAACCCTTCCGAATGTCAATCCAGTAGCAGTCGCCACTTGGCCAGTAGACCTGACAAAGCACTCGCCATTTCACAATTTTTACTCGCCACATACCAAATACATCTTGTATAATGAAAGGTTTCTCAAGTCATGTGTTGACAAAATTGTGCAATTTTCTTAAACTCCAGTATTAATGCAGAAAGTCCAGTTATATAGCCCTTATAAATCTGAGCATAACGCCGCAAACCGTTCGTCTCTAACTTGTACGGTTCCAGAGATACCCCTTTTCAAGTGGCATGCTCTGTAGCTAGTCGCCGATTTGGCGAGTAAGGCTAAATTCCAAGTCGCCAACTGTTGATTTCCACTCGCCAAATGGCGAGTGGCGACCGTCATTGGGAAGGGTTGCAGTGGGTCTAGGACATTACTGGGCTCATAAATGCAAGTGGTTTACCAGCATTATAACTGCCGCTTACGATGATCTTTGGTCCTGTTTAGCCTACTTGCTGGTAGGTCCCCTGAACTTGCACAACACTCTCTAGTATCATAGTCTTATAACCCTGGCTATCTATTCAATTTAATACATGTCAGTCAATGAATATATTGTTATAGCTACACAATGATCACTTACTGCTTGAGGACATGTTAACTCCCAAGTCCATACTTGCAGTGACACTTCAGTAATGAAGCATGACGGGGACAACAAAATTCACATCGTTCTCACAGAAACCTCCGCTTGCATTTGGCTTCGTAGCAATGTGGTGACTTGATCGACTTCTAAGAGTTATGTAGTCGCCTCGTTGATGTGGTAAACTTGTCGATCTCAAAATTGACCAATTCTAATTGATCGACAAGCGTTTGATGTTAGTCTTTGCTCAGTCCTTTAGTGAAGATGTCTGCTAAATTTCTTTTGTTTATGTATGGAAAAGGCGATCTGAGCGACAAGACGATCAGTTTAATGCTAGGGCGCTGCACAAGGACGCTCCTTGCTCTCTCTCCTACCTCTAGGGAGCGTATATGCTTTTGTTAGTTAAATTAGAACCAGAAAAACGTTTGTTATTGAGCACCATAAAAATAAAAAGAAAACTTAAGTCTAATGAGACCACTTGGGTTTAGCTCAAATCTTGGCGGCTAAACCATAACGTTCGAGTTCTGCTATTGGCTGCAGAGCAGAGATTGGGCGGTTTACCTACAGGTCTCTGATAGCATTCTCGCTGTTTGTAGTCCCGTGGGATTTTCTGGCTTGTGTGAATGGGGACCACTGTGACATCGTCTGATATGTTGTATCGGGTTTTCCTGGAGAGCCATGTCTACGTACGTTGGTGTTTTTTTGTCAACTTTTTGTATCAGTTGGTCCACTATGCCCACTTTTAGCATGGACCACAATCGTAGACAATTATAGTCTGCAGTTGGTTATCATGCTCGTTGTACCGTAATGCTGGTTGATCCTTGGGATGTTCTGTTTGACGAGAAAATTTGTCGTAGCAGACTTTACAATTTTCATTAAACCCCGATTGGCAAAATTAGTTCTTTAGCACTCGAAGATGATCGGGATTTGCTTACTATGATTATTCTTGGATTATCCGGGAAGTGTGTGTTCGTTTCATTCTGTCCGACGGTGTGCCGATCGTTGTTTGTGAAGATTTTGCCGATGCAGCGTGGTGGCTGGTTTGGTCTTATTGTGGCTTGACCTTTTGGCCCGAAATGTCCCTTACCTTTCCATCTCATTTTCACAAGTTAGTCTTGTCTTTCAATGAATTCGGGCACCACGTTTGTTAAGATTCGATGATGCGACGGAAAAGGAATGACAACAGAGGCGACCTAGGCGACAAGATGATCAATTAATGCAAAAAGTCAAACCTGGTCGCTGAATTGCATGGTGACATTCCTTGCTCTCGCCCTCCTCTGCCGCTGACTGCCAGTCAAGCACGCAACTATGCAGGCACAGGGAGGGAGGAAGGGGGAGGGGAGGCAGGTGTGTAGTCGTCCTTACATCACGTTTTATTTTCTTTCCGATTCAACAAGTAAAAAGAAAATACGAATGACTAAGCAGTAAATAACAGTTGATAAACAATTTCTCACGATAGATACTTCGGAGCATAGAATAAAATGCGTCGGCCAGTAAGCTGAGAGCTTTTTCAAAGCGGCAGATGTTAAGTGGCAGGTACCATCATCATATTGGTTGTTTTTTGTCGCATAGGGAGGAAACCTCATGCAACAGGCGGGGAAACAACCGGAGAAAAACCTGTACATATTCACTTCCCTTCACCAGGATCGAATCCGGGTCTGAAAGAAGCCAGAGATGTACAGCCAGGACCAAGACAACTATCAAATCTGACGTCCTAGTGCTAGCGTTTTGAAACGTTAAATTTTGCGCAGGGAGGGCGACTTACTGCAATCTTAGAAACATTGGCTTAACTACTCTCTCTTCGAAGACAGATTAGTTCCAGTTCAAACTAGTAGGCTAGTATGTAGTAAGACAACTGTAAAGTTTTAAGTCAAACTATTAGTTAAAATATTTTAAATTCTGTTTTTCCCAAACACATCATACTTACCACGTTCATAAGGCGGCATTTTAACTGTTGACATACATCGAGAATTGGATTTCCATAGATTTGTTATTAAAAATGACTGCCTATATCTTTTAGCACCCAAAACAACTAAGGATAAACACGACGTCTGCTTAGTTATGGGCGGACCACAGCGAACTAGACGATGATCGCTAATCCACCGGGAACATGAAAGTTTAAAAGGCTTACAGATTTGTGATCGTGAATATAAAGCCATGGTTGTGTTCTGGGACAAATCTGAGCAGCTTTATATATTTATAAAAATAATTTACGCATTTCTTACAGTCGGATACTGAAATAAACATTTAGACAGACACGCCATGCTTGACGCTGCAGCCGTAAAGATATTCCTACGAAAAGTAAATTGTTGAGACTATAAGACGTGTCGGCAGTTTATTTTATAAACACACTAAATTTTACTGACTAATTAATGTATTAAATCAAATAAATACTACAACGTTATTATATAAAATACAAAAATGAATTGTTAGTGGAACCTTTTTTTGCCAACATGACAGTACTGCATGAAGAAACTTGAGCCGATTGAAATTGTGATTGGCTTCATAACGCTACAAATGTTAAAAAATGCTCCATAAGTATTTTAAAAACTATGACTAAATTAACTAAGTAGCTTAAAATGACGCGAATATGTTTTTATATCAAAATCAAAAGGAACTCAGTTACAGTCGGAACTGTTTTTTTGCGACAGTGTCATTCTCTTTTTCCGGTTTCGAGTGTTTAAAACAGACGAAGTGGATGTGGACAATGGTTTGATTTGATAGCTTTGTAAGAAACCATTTGAAGGGTGATTGCAGTCAGCATTTTCGTCGAAAACAGGCGACCGTACGTAAGTATGTAGTACTTTTTCCATGAACAGGTGTCTGGGAAACAAATTGCTTTCCAAAAGAAAGTAAAAGTAAAAAACAAAAACTTGACGTGGGTGATCATTACTACTTTGTAAGAGCAACACGTTTCTGTCAGTTCGTGGGTTATGCTTGGTACACCACGTAGAAAACTTGGCGGCAGGCATTTTTATTCTGATATCACTACTTAGTTTGGGTGAAAATGGCGTGTTCTTTCACCCCTGTGGGTTTTGTTTCTGGATGCATATTGTGTGCGGTGCTGGATGTGACGTGGTTTTTAGCACGTTGCCAAAAAAAACTAAAAACGGTTTATTTATTCGACGTGATCTATTCTGGCCAGCATACTGAGGCGTATTTGTCAGTCTGTCTGGATTTCTAGTGGATTTCTAATGGCATACGAGGTAATAATACTGTCTTCGAGCAGGAGAGGTGGTGGTACGGAAACATCGCTGGACAAAAAGTTGTTGCAGGTTAGTTTGGCTTATGGGAAGAATAAAGGCTCCTCACCGATCGATCTCTCGTTGGTTTAGAATGACGTAAAATGATCAGTTGAACAACATTTTCCCATACAAATTTTGGGGCAATGGCTTCGTTTGATCGTCAGAAATTAATGAAAGCCGCACTCTTTGCGCTGACGGACAAGAGCCGGTTTTCTTTCCGTGTTCCCAGCTGATGTTTTTTCCCCTGTTCAGATAGGTGGGTTTTTATTGTCAATTTCGTGTGGTTTTGTTATTGTCGGTTAGGTTAGGTTAGGAACCGGCTTCGGCATTTCACTTGAGGTAAGAACTGGTTGGGGTTTGGCATTTCACTTGCCGGACTTCGCCCAGTTTCATTGTTTCCTGCGCGGCGTCGTCTTCCTCGAGCCTGCTTGCCGGCAACAAGATGATGTCACGGCCTACCTCGTGTAGTGCTAAATTTGGACCTTCACCACAGCCAAACGGTGCGTTTGCCCCAAAAATGGAAGAGGAAGACAGTACCGTAGATTGTGTATTAAAAGCCCAGTTGAAGCTAAAGCCCACCCCCTAAAATGCTGTGAAGTCAAAATCATGAAATAATGGAGTTAAAGCCCACCCCTCAAATTGTCGTTTTTCTACGAAAAATTACCTAAAAGTTTTATGATGAGAATAAAGATAGTAGGCTACTGCTTGCGATGTTTACTGGTCCCTTCTCCCTCTAGTAATAGTGAACTCTTCCTTTAGCTCCTAGCACAGTCCTGCACAAGGCATCTCTCACCTAAGCCTCCTCCCTTCTTCACAGCAACTAAAAGGATGTAAAAATTGGTCTTTCAATGTATCACTGCGACTTTTGGGCCTGCCCGTCGGAGATCGCCTTGCCTTCGCCACTTCCTTTCCGCATGGAAACAGCAGCCAGGACTATCGTCCCACCTTTTCGGCCAAACCTTCACTCACTTCTCCTCCTCTGTGGGAATTCGCCTCCCCAGTCTCACCCCATCTTTTGTCCGGAGTGCAGGCTCTCCTTGACAAAGGCACCATCACCGAAAACCCAACCCCTTTCGGCCAGGCCAGGATTCTATAGCTCGATTTTTCTTCAACCAGAGAAGTCAGGCGACGAAAGATTAATTTTCATCCTAAAACTATTAAACAGGATTATGGAAAACGATCATTTCAAGAAAGAAACTCTCGACATCATTCAACATTCTCTCAAGCCTAAAGATTGCACAATCTCCATAGACCTCGAAGGCGCTTATCGTCTTCATGTTCCACTACACGCATCAGTCCATCGCTTGTTACGCTTCATGTACGATAACAAAGTTGACAGATTCCAATGTCTACCTTTCAGACTACACGCTGCGCCCAGAATTTTCACCCTCACATTCAAGCCCATTCTGGCTCACCGACACCACAACCAGATCCCAGCAAGTGCTTAGCTAGACGACTGGCTGCTAAACGACCAAAACCCATCCACAACCTGGATTTCGCCACATCCCGTCTCAACCAACTCGGTTTTGGCATAAACCTGAAAAAAATCGAGGATCGGCCCAACATTTCCATTTTTCTCGGAGTCTCATTTAACCTCGCAACTGCAAACAATATGCCTTTACCAGACAGGATAGATAAAAGCACTAAAATCGGCAAGTCATTAAAAAGTGTAGAAAGTGCACAAATATACAATCTATATATATAATTACACAACATCCGCAACGCAGCCATCTGCAGCGCAGCAGCAAGCAGGACACACGATGCCATCTCCGCCATCTACCGACGGAACGGCAAATTATAAGAGTAGCAGCCAAGGCCCGCTGAGATAGTAGCTGCGCCCGGAATGCAACGTCTAGCAGTGTGAACATACGATGCCATCTACCGACCAAACAGCAAATTAAATGGGGGGGGGGGAGCGAGACGACGTGGAATGAGCGAGCGAAGCGAGCGACTCCGCTAGTAAAAACAAACGATTCGGGGATTGTTGGACCCCATTATAAAGTGCAAAGTAAAAAGTACAGCACACGTATCATGTCATAGTCCAGGCCCAACACCAACAATACACACACAAATTTTAAAAGTTAAAACTTAAGAGCTAAAAACCTAAGCTTTTCTGAGCAGAATAGGTTAGCAATAGGTAACGTTGACCTCTTCCGTGCGAGAGTAGGTTCGAACTGAGGAGCCTTGGAATTTCACTCTATTTTGTATGCTGGTGCCACTGAATTATTCGTTGGGTTGGGGAGGGGGGAGAAAGACAGTTTGCTTTCACAGTATAAAGCCAAAAGTTCCTACTCGTATGCACTGGGTGAGCCCTAAAAACAAGTAAAACTTGCAAGATGTGTGGAAGAAATATCCTTCCTCAACTGACAGCAAATAGCCTGGAAATTGACTTTAAGTGCTCTGGAAAACATGGCAAACTTAAAGAAATTATTTCAGTATTTTAGTGGGAACCCTGTTAAAGGGGTGATGTGTGAGGGGACGATAGAAGAGGTACATTAATAGTATTAGGGGTGCATTCAAAACCTTGTACCCTTTTAGCACATGCACCGTTAAGTTTCATAAATTGAACTTGATGTATGTTACTGTTTTTATCATTAGGCTAGCCCATTTTGAAATAGTGGAGAGTTGAAACGTATACATTTAATTAAACCTTTACAGTAGTAGGTAGTTACATCCTCATTAAGGTAGAGATCAAGATTAGCACTGGCCAGTCGCCAGATGGCGATTAACTTTTGGGCTCCGGCGAGCATCAAGTTTCCACTTAGCCGCCAGTAGGAGGTGACAAAACTAAAGCAAATTTAAAATGTCGACAGTTGTTAAACTAGTGGCATGCAGACTACTCATTTGTCTCGTTTAATTTATTAATTTGCCTTAACGCTGGTATTAGGACTAGGGCTGGGATCGGTTACACGGTTAACCGGAAACCGTTCCACGTTCGGTTACACGGATTATAAAACCCATATCCGAAAAACGTTTGATGCGGGCACCATTCAAAACCCGCGGCGAACGAGCCAAAAAATACCCAAGTGGCATCATTTAGGCCTACTAATCCAAACACTCAAAATCAGTGAAAGTAGAAAACCGGGGTGGATAGGGAGCAGCTTATTAACAAATAATCCACGTGGGCTTGTTGTCCCATCGAAGCTGCAAACTGCTGATCGTCAGCCCGTACACGAGGCAGTTAAATACAAGCTGGCCAGCATCTGCCCTCCCCGCGTCGTGGAGAAGTGGACTCGTCTATACGTAGCGCGAGCGGCGGGGAAGCGGCGTCATACCACGTAAACGAAATGCGTTGCTACCCGAAAACGCAAACATGCTAATTTTTCTGGCTCATTATTTGAAATGAATGGCACATTAATAACGAAAACGTTGTGTTACATTTTGTTTTGTTTTTGGCTTACGTTGTCGTAAATATATAGGCCTAAGCCATCTTGTAGAAATTTTAAAGCTACATAAAGTCTTGATAAAGTAAATACTTAAATTTATCAACTTCAACTTTCTTCTAGTTTAAATCCCAAAATGCAACATGTAGTCAATAATTGTGCTTGTTTTACCAAGGCCTAAATCATATTTTTACCAGCTTGTTTTTTAAGAATATATTACGCAGGTGTGAAATTTTTTGGCTTTTTTTTTCTTGAAAACGTAAAAACGGTTTTCGTGTAACCGACCGGAAAAAAACCGGTTAAACGGATATCTAAAAAACCGGAAAGTACCAGCCCTAATTAGGACATAAGAGTAAATGTAAACAGTGTGCCATTCTAGTTCTTAATGCTGGTATTAGGTTAGGGTATAAAAATAAATGTAAACAGTGTGCCACTCTAGTTCGCACTGAAGGACACACCATTAATTTACCAAAGGTTGTACCTTTTGTGAAACCTCTCAGTAGTTCTTTGGTTCATGAAATTTGAAAAGTAAAAAGTTTACTGTCACGTAAAATTAATTTTGTACATGCTGTATTATTCCCTGAACTACACACCAGAATCTTGTTCTAAAAGCACTGTCCTAATTGGGATTACTACAGCATGAAAATGGATTACTACAACATGAAACTGGGAATCTGCGTGAAAAAAACGCATTGTGGCGATAAATAAAACACAACTGGCGACTAATCAGAGCTAGCTAACCAGCCAGTGGCGACTGACAAAAAAATGTTAATCTTGACCTATACATTAAGGCTACACCAATACCATTATCGGTTGCCAATATTTTTGGTATCAGTATCGGCACCTTTTGCTGAAATACCGATAACTCGGGAACCGTTAGAGATTATGACATGTGGTTTGCTGCCTTTTGCTCAGGAAATCACCGAGCCACTGGAAGATTGTGTGCGTAGGTGTGTTTACACTTCTGTATTGAAGACGAAAGAAAGTGAATTTTTCGAAAATCCCACCCTGAACGCTTAGTAAATAACGATTCCGCATTAATACCAAAGTAGTTCTCTGGATGCGCCGGAGCTAAATAGACTGAGAGGCTAAATGGTCGTTAACGTCAAAGAGCAGTCAAGCACTGAGGTATGGAACTTTGCATCTCAGTCCTAGTTAAACCTACCTTTTAACCGTTGGTTACTATTTATACAATTTTACTTAAATAATTATTGGGCTTTTGAAGAAAACTACACCATTGATAAAAAAAATTTGGGGATTAAAGTGGCACTATCACCTATTGATAATGTTATGAAACTTCCGTGGTGCCATCTAGCAACAGTGAAACCTTTTCAATAATTAAGCTGCTCGTGGCTTGTTTGTTTTGTTAAATGGCATATTTTGCATGCCTCCTCTTAATGCAAGGAAATGCTCGATAGTACTAAATGATGCTAGATGTATTCTGCAGACCAATCGGTGATAGTGCCTCTCTTATGTTTTGGATAGCTTTATCGGTACCAGTATCGCCAAAATTTTTAAAATTATATCAGTATCAAATTATTAAAGTTTGTACCAGTGCAGCCTTAATATTCGTCCCAATATTATTCCATACAGTTTATGATGTAAATTAATCCGTTCACATACTTAGAATTTCAGGCACGTATACCATTGCCATTATTTCATTTCAGGTTATTCACAGCAGGATTGTACGTGTTAGCAACACATATTACAGTCAAGACACCTGTTATGACGGTAAGAACTTTAAACTTCCTTTAAGACCACAGGTAGAGTGGTTGAAAATTTGTAAAACTTTGTGATAGTCTGATGTGTGAAAATGAGCGACTTTGAGGTGATAATGGCTGACGTTTCTATACCATGTTTTCTTTAGTCTGTTGTGTCCTTTTTAACTGTAGTTACTGTCTGAACATTAAAAGCATGAGACAAGTAACCTAATCTGATTTGAGTATGTTTTTTTTTTATTTATTATTATTTAGGAAATTGGGGAAAAAGTAGCCGAGCATTATAACAGCCTCGAAGAGAAAGGCTTAGATGAGAGGAATAAAAGTCGAATATTCCACCTCAGAAATTTTAACAACTGGATCAAGAGCATGCTTATTGGTAAGAAATGTCTCAGATTAATCTAAAGTGAAAAGCTAAAACACCACTCCCATTGTTGCAAAGGAGTAGGGACATGCTTGTATCATAAAAGTAAACAGGTTTATACCACTAAACACCATTGGTGCTAACCGAAAAAAACTAAACACCATTGGTGCTAACCGAAAAAAGCTATCGGGCTATTACTAGGCCTACTGATTTGTCTTGGCAATATATAAACAGCAAGGGGTGTGTAAAACTCGAAACTTCGTTGTGTAAACTCAACTATCGGAAAACTTCCAACTTGAAATTTTGGGAATTTATTTCGTTATTTTCTTCGAGAAACTGCAGCAAAGCTTATGAACTTTGCTTAATTCTGTAGAATTGATGCTTTAAATAATGTGGAATATGTTATGTAGGATTGTAGTTATTAGTAATCGTACAATATAAATTTCAATAACCATACTAAATCGTCTATAGTCTACTTTAATAGCTTGATTGTTGATTTTTGTTGAGTTAAATGACAGCTATGGCTTCATTTTGCCAGACGTTTCTTGTCTATGGTTTTTTTTTTTAGCTGCATCTGCTTCCACTGTATTGTCATCTCTTTCGCCCCTCTGTACGTTTTTTTAGTTACATCATTTGTTTATACTTATAGCTTTTCAGCTGTATTCGTTCTGTGTTGTTTGCCAAAATTAGGCACCATTTATCAACAAAGGCCCTATGGATGCAAATAACCATTGTGTTGCCATGCCCTTCCTTTCACATCCTTCCCTTTCTATACTATATCAAACGCCTGTGTTCACCACTCCTGTTCAGTTTTCGTAAGATGCATAAAGTCGTGCCGTGTGTATTGTTTTTGATACAGGAAAAAATAATGGTTCAGCATATATGAATTATAAGAATCTACAACATCATCTTTGAAACTCGAACTTAACTCAAAATTCGATATTGTACCCCCAAACTCGACGGGAAAAAGTTGAGCTCGCACACCCCTAATATTAGCATAACAAATAGTGAACTGATCATGTACAGCATACCGGACAAGCATGTTAGTTTTACTGCTGGTATGCTCAAAGACTCACCTAAGCCCATTTTTCACCAAAAGACTTGGAAAGTGTCCTGGTTTCAAGCAAGTTTATCCCACTATCTTGTCACGTCTGTTGTCAATGGCATTCATTTTATAAGGTTTCTCAGAACATTGTGGCTGTCAAGAGTTACAAATCATAAACGTGGTTGCTTTTATCAGTTTAATCGGAAATGCTATCTCTAATTATCACTAACAGTATTACGTAGGCATAGTTACAAGTTAGCTCGTGTTCAGTAGACATGATATCTAGATTTTAGTAGATACTGACTGATTTGTTGGTGCAGGGATTTCCTCACTAGACAGCAGAGATTCCCGCGAAGCAGCTGGAAAGCATTGAATGTTTTTTTTTTATCATTTGTTTTTTTCAACTTTGAAAAAAATCGTAGTGGTCGTGGTGGTGGAGCTCAACCTGGCTGATTTGATCGGTTATTTTAAAGGGATTTTAAAAACAGGGCGGAAAGCCAAGTGGGGTCGAAAAGGGCTAAAATTTTCCTTTATATCTCAAAAGGAAGCCTAGCAAAGTCCTTGATAAACCAGGTGGTCAGGGTATGGAGAGAGAATACCAGGCACTTAATAAGTCAATAGAGTGAAGCACTGAGAACTTAGTGAAAACTAATTTCCGTGTGGGGGGGAAAAAAACCTCATTCCACATTGCTTTTTAAAGTTTTTATGCCCGCGGACCACTTTTTGACTTTGCTTGGTCTTATAAAAATAAATTTGTCTTTCAACCTTACGTCTCTTTAAGCAACTAAAGCTTGTATTGACAAAGATGCTCTAAGGGCAATCCCTGTATTTAAGCCAGAAAGCAGGACAGAGAGAATTGACAAACATAAATTCCATAACT